>JAPKLW010001967.1:55890-130645 GCA_026898455.1 Plectranthus barbatus | reverse complement strand
TCGCAAAGAATGGAAGAAGAAGGTGCGTAGGAAGTTGACTCATAACCCCACTGGTGACTTTGCGGTGCATGAGGCATGGTCTGTTGTAGATGAGATTCCGTTCGCTGAACTTTCTATAAAAGAGAAGTATTGGAAGGAAACATATCTAGCTGCTTATATCTCATGCTGGTTATGTAGTTTTGTCCTTCCTGAGGGCAAAGCTGATTTGATACGCCCAGAGACTTTTAAGATGGCAAGTGTATTGGCGACACAGAGGAGAGTAGCCCTTACCATTCCTACCCTTGCGAGCATTTATCGAGGGTTGAATGCTATCTCGGAGTCCTCACGCCCTTCTCAGTCTCGAGTTGCGCTACCCTTTCATTTCATATACAGCTGGATGGCTCATTATTTTAAGACTCATTTTCCTTTGGATTTAAAAGGATCCACTCCTAAGATGATCCGATTTGCTGGCGAAGGAGGAGCGAGATTCTATGATGCTCCTGAAGCTCGCAAAAAGATTCTTAAATGGGATCAAGTGTCTTGGGCTTGCAACATGTTTACTGAGAAGGAGACTTTTTGGTATGTTGACAATGATCAAGCGACGGAAGCTCATTGATACTTTTATATGGCCATCCGTTCAAATCTCTTGGCTAAGAGGTTGCACAACCGCTTTATTATTGAGCCGTATAGTCCTCATCGCTTTAGCCGACAATTTGGGTATGTTCAGACCCTCCCTGGTATTCTTAACCAGAACTTTCGAGAGGCCTCTTTGGATGATGGATTTCGGTATTGGATAATCTGTACCTTGCGCGGGTCAATGTCAAAGGCACGCTTTCCTGGCATTTCTCCTAATTTGAAGAAGCTTGTATCAATTGCCTTCAAGAGTTGGTGGGATAAGAGCTTCTCGGAGATGAATATTTTGGCTTCTATCTCACCTCAGCTGAAGGATGCTCCTATACTGCAAAAAGAGCCAGCAACGAGTCCTGTCAAGGGTAAACAACCGAGGTTTGAGGATGATTCAGTGAGTAGTATCCCGAGGGACAGTGATGATCGCCATTGGAAGAGAAGGAAGGGCGATGGTGGCCTTAACATGCCTAGCAAAAGTCGTACGGGAGATAGCCATGATCAGATGGAGGGTGCTTTGAATGAGGTTCTTCTCTAACCCTTTTTTATTATTATTATTTCTTAATTCAATAAAATTTGACTTTGCTCTCCTTTTTGTAGGCGATAAAAGAGGTTTTGGGACTTAACGTTCTTGGAGGTTCTTCAGATCACTCACCGGTTGGTTCTACTCAGAGTGTCAATATTTGCTTGTTGGATGAGTCAGATGTACCTGAGCCAGTTCCATTGACAGAGGCCACTAGTCCATTGCCTTCAACAGGGGCGGTTTCTCAATTTGATGGGAGAGTTGTATTTGATGATCATTGTAGGCCATTTTTGAAGAGCTTTTGGGGTGATCTTCTTCAGAGGATAATACGGACTTCCATAGATCACCTTTCTTTCATTTGTGAAGAGGTTCTTGACGACCTTTCCCTTATGGAGCGTACTCCTCATAGTTTCGATCTCTCCCACCTGAGGAAGGGTGTTGATACTTTTTTTGCTAATGTTGTTGCTTATGATTTGGCCCGGTCAACATCTTCTGAGCTTCATGGTCCCTCGAAGCAGCGTTCAGATGAAGTCAAGAAATGTATTGAAGATTTTGAAGCTAAGAAAAGGAAAGATGATGATAATATTGAGTCTACTAAGAGAGAGATTGCTGATTTGGATGAGGAGGAGAGGGTCTTGGATGAGAAGAAGAGGATTTTGGGTGAGAAGAAGAAGCTTTTGTTATTGTCATTAGAAGGGCATGAGACTTCTTCTTCAGCTGCAGGGAGCAAAGTTAAGGACCTGGAGGAGGAGTTGTCCAAGATTAATGCTACCTTTAATGAAGAAATTCATAAAAGCTTGAAGAGCTCCAGGTTTCTTGTTGAGAAAGCCCGCAAGGCTTTGGAGGATCAAAATCCATTTGCTTAGAGTGTTTCTAACATCCTTTTGTATTTATCATCTTTTGACTTGAACATCTTTGTAATGTGGACATCTTCTTAATGGAAAGTATTTCTTTTGTGTCTCATTTGTTATATATTGCATCTAGCACAACAAACTTGATTCCAAAATGTGTTAATCATAAACCATGATTGAACTTAGAAAATCTAAGCTACTATGTGCCATTCAAAATTTTTTTGATTTTGTTTTACCGTACACAGTTTATACTCATGCGGGCCAGGAGTGACAAATAGTTTAGGCTCGTGTGTCATGGAGCTGTCTTCAAGATTTGGGTGGGAGTGCCGTGCACAGTTTATACTCATGCGGGCCAGGAGTGACAAACAGTTTAGGCTCGTGCGTCATGGAGCTGTCTTCATGATTTGAGGGGGAAATGCCGTGCACAGTTTATACTCATGCGGGCCAGGAGTGACAAGCAGTTTAGGCTCGTGCGTCATGGAGCTGTCTTCAAGATTTGGGTCTTCCATTTTTCTTCCGTCTTTCCTTTTTTTTTTCGATTCTTTTTGTCTTTTTTTTTTTTTTTTTCATTTTTCTCTTTTTTTTGTTTTTTTCTTTTTTCTCTTTCTTTTTTTTTTCTTTTTTTTTATCTACATATTTACATGTCACATCTTCATCATCATTTTTTTTTCTTCTAAGGATAATAACGTTTCAAGAACTTGCCATTTATTGGCCCAACTCGTACGTGGTCTTCTTCAGAAACTAAGAGATAAGCACCGTTAGTGTAGACTTCCTTAACAACGTATGGACCGTCCCATTTTGAGGTAAACTTGTTGCCAACACGGTGTGTAGTGACAATCGGCCTTCTTACAGCAAGAACTAAATCCCCAACTTGGAAGGATCTTGTTCGTACTTTCTTGTTAAAAGCTTTTGACATGCGTGCTTGATAACACTCAAGTCTTTGTTGTGCTTCCAACCTTTTCTCATCGAGAGCTTCCAACTCCTCTAGACGTAGGCGTGCATTTTCTTCTTCAGTTAAGCCTTCTTGAATGGCCATTCTTAATGAAGGGATTTGCTGCTCGAGAGGAATAATAGCTTCTACGCCATACACAAGTGAGTATGGAGTTGCTTGCGTAGGTGTTCGATGAGTGGTCCGATATGCCCACAGAGCTTCTCCAACTCGCTCATGCCAGTCACGCTTGGATTTTGCTACAACCTTTTTCAGCAAACTGCATAATGTCTTGTTGAAGGCTTCTGCTAGTCCGTTAGCAGGCGCATGATACATGGACGACTTTCGCTGCTTGAACTGAAACTTCTCACAAAGTTTGTCGATTAAAGCATTGCAAAATGGCTTTCCATTGTCGGTAATGATGTACCGGGGCACTCCATATCGAAAGATTATGTTGACTCTAATGAAATCAGCCACATTTTCTTTTTTTACTTCCTTCAACGGGATTGCTTCTGCCCATTTAGAGAAATAATCAGTTGCAGCTAAAATGTATAAGTGACCTGCCGAAGATTTCGTCATTGGCACTACAACATCTAGGCCCCAAGCATCGAAGGGCCATGAGGCAACTGTCGGATGCAATGGTTCTGGCGGTTGATGGATGAGATTTGCATGGAACTGACAAGGTTGACATCTTTGTGCATAACTCATACAATCTTTCACCATTGTTGGCCAGTAATATCCCATTCTCTTGATACGGAAGTGCAATTTTGGACCAGATTGGTGAGCACTGCAAATACCAGAGTGTGCCTCCTCCATTGCTTGTTTTGCTTCTTCTTCTGCTAAACATCGTAGGAGGATGCCATCAAAAGATCTTCAAAACAGAGTGTCTTTAAAGTAGACAAATCGAGCGCTGCGACGTCGGACATCAACCTTTTGCCGTGGATCATCTGGCAGCTTCCCATTCTCCAAATAATCAATGAATGGCTGGCGCCAGTCTTCTTTGTCGATCTCGAACACTTCAACCATATTATTATCTTCTTCATCTTCTTCGTCTTCAAACATGGGTGGTATTACCCAATTTTTGCAGACTGGAATGCATGTTTTATTACTTGGCATAGCTAATGTGGAGGCAAGTTTGGCCAATGCATCAGCTTGTTTATTTTCACTTCGTGGGATATGTTCCAGCTCTATACCTCCTAGCCATTGAATCATTCTTTGTGCATACTTGACATAGGGTATCAGCTCGGGTTTCTTGACATCGTATGATCCAAGTAGTTGATTAATTACCAGCTTAGAATCACCATATATTCTTATTCGAAACCTCTTGGCATCCATCGCCATTTCTAACCCAAGGATAAGCGCCTGGTACTCAGCAACATTGTTAGAGCAGTTCTTGGTCAAAGTAAATGAGTAAGGCAAGACTTCTTCATCAGGTGTCACAAATACCACTCCTGCACCAGCTCCTTCTTTATGGGACGCTCCATCAAAATACATCTTCCAAGGTGGTGATATCTCAACTGCGAGTACATCTTCATCTGGAAGGTCATCAGTTAATTCCCATTCGGCGGGGATCGGATGATCAGCCAAGAAATCAGCTAACACTTGTCCCTTGACAGCCTTTTGAGGAACATAGATGATTTCAAATTGTTGTAACTGAAGATACCATCATGCAAGTCTATCAGAGAGCACGGGTTTTGACATGACATACTTCAAAGGATTGGCCTTTGAGACGAGTCGGACAGAATGAGCTTGAAAATAATGTTTAAGCTTTTGGATGGAAAATATCAAAGCTAAACATAATTTCTCAATTGGGGAGTAGTTGAGCTCATTTGGTGTCATCATCCTGCTTAGATAATACAAAGCATTCTCTTTCTTTTCTTCATTCTCTTGGGCAAGCAATGCCCCCATTGAGCGTTCTTGAGCGGCAATGTATAATATCAATGGGCGTCCAACAATAGGTGCCGTCAAAACAGGCGGTTTTGTCAGGTAAGCTTTTATGTTTTCAAAGGCATTCCTGCAAGCTTCATCCCATTCAAACATAATTCCTTTTTTCATGATCCTACTAAAAGGATGGCAACGACCTGCCAAATTTGAAATAAATCTGCGCAAGTAGGCTAACTTTCCTTGTAGACTTTTCAGCTCATGGATATTATGAGGTTCGGGCATCCTCAAGATTGCATCAATTTTTGCTTGTTCAATTTCAATCCCTCGATGACGAACAATGAACCCGATAAACTTTCCGGACTTCACACCAAATGCACATTTCAAAGGATTCATCTTCAATTGATATTTCCTAAGCCGCTGAAAGATCAACCTCAAATCTTCTAGGTGATCTTCCCGCCTTCGTGATTTGACCACAACATCATCAACGTAACATTCAATGTGTTTATGGAGTATGTCATCAAATATTTTCTGCATGGCTCTTTGGTATGTTGCGCCAGCATTTTTCAATCCAAAAGGCATTACTTTGTAACAAAATATACCTTTGGGAGTACGGAATGCTGTCATTTCTTCATCTTCTGGTGACATGCGAATTTGGTTATAACCAGAAGAGCCATCCATAAAAGACAGTGCCTCATGGCCAGTAGTAGCATCCATCATCAACTCTGTTATTGGCAGCGGAAAATCATCCTTTGGGCATGCCTCATTAAGGTCTCTGAAATCAACGCAAACTCTGATTTGTCCATTTTTCTTTCTTACTGGGACAATGCTTGAGATCCATGTTGGATATTTGACTTCCCTTATGAATCCAACTTCTATGAGTTTGTTCACCTTGGCTTCAATCAAAGGAATTAGCTCTGGTCGGAATCGACATTGTGCTTGCTTGACGGCCCGTACACCTCTTTTGACTGATAGACGATGAACATCTATCTTAGGGTCCAGCCCCGGCATCTCTTTGTATGACCAAGCAAATATGTCCTTAAATTCTTTTAACAACTCCACGTAGGATTTCTCCTCGTTAGAAGTTAGCATTGCACTGATGTAAGTTGGCCTTGGGTCATCAACAGTTCCCAAGTTAATTTCTCTCAACTCATCAACAGTTCCTTTAACACCTTCTTCAAACTGCGGAGGGGCATCTTTGGCATCTTCTTCCTCCATCGTACCGTCTTCATTTAGGGTAATATGGTATGAAGAAACCTCCTTCTCTCCTACGAGCGGATCATCTGATGACGCAACACTTTCTCCATCATCATCATCCTTTGAGACTTTTGTCAGAATGACAGTCTGCTCTGTAGCTTTCAATTCTCTTCCACGTGAGATGGTTAATGTGGTTTGCCTCTTCATGCGGGAGGGAATTAAACTCCTTAGCTTTGTAAATTGCAAATCCTCATCGGTATTTGTCTTGGTCATTGTTGATTTATGATGACTTCTTTTTTCATCCGTAAGCGGCCCTAGTCTTTCAAACACAGACAGTCGTGGGTGCTTTTTCTTTCTATCACTGATTGCATCTTTTGTCGAAGACCTTTCTTCTTCAGTGATATAGCAGGTGTTACCCCTTCTAATCGCAATACGAACTGGAGCTTGTGGGGCAAATCCAAGTCCTTTCCTATGGCTGACATCTGAATTTAAAGACTTTTCGCCGATGTTGATTCTTCTTGTTGGTTGATCCGCTATTCTTGGATGGCGGTTTTTTGATTTGGGGCCATAACCCGCCTTAAGCAAAAGTGAGAATGCTTTTGGGCCATAATTCTTTGCAATTGTTCTTTCAGAAAGTTCTCCATGCTCGGTTATAGCACTGCGAATAGGTCGAACAAATCCATTCAATGGTTGCAGCATAGGCTTACCAGCATCAATCTTTGTTAAAGGGAATGTTAGGTCTTTCATGGACTCCTTCTCCATGAGTGGAGTTTTACCATTGTCGATCTTTGCATCATCATTGATTTGGATAGCCTTCTTACGTGTCAAATAGTATTTTGCATCCGCGAAATGTGATTCTGATTCCATGAACGGATTGCTATCACCCACCACCTTCTTCACTACTCCATTTTTGCAATACTTCAGACATTGATGCCAAGTGGAGGGAATAACACCATTTTCGTGCAGCCATGGACGACCAAGAAGCATGTTATAGGATGTATTGGCATCGATGACATGGAATAACATAGTTCTTGCCATATCATTCATTAACAAGTCCAAGATCACTGTTCCTAAAGCTCTTTGCCCTTCATGATTAAATCCTTGGATCATCAATCGGCTATCTGCGAGCTCATCCATGGAAATCCCCAATTTCTTCAGAGTACGTAAAGGCAGGATGTTGACTGCTGACCCTCCATCCACCAGTATTCTATTTAACTTTTGCTCGCGAACATAGCCAATTACAAACAACGGCCGATTGTGTGAATCTGGGCCTAATTCAAAATCTTTATCCGTGAAAGTTATTGCAAGTACAGATCCCGCGCTTGTCATCTCCTCTTTTGGAAGGAAGTGTTCTTCTGCCTGCTTCGAACTTTCCCCCACGACTTTTTCAGTCTTGAATGTGATTGTGTTGGCAGTGGCAGCCTCCTCCTCAAGCGAAATTTTGCCTTGACGAGCTAGTTGCATCACTTTATCCTTAAATATGAAGCAGTCTTGTATAGGATGACTGACTAAGCGATGATATTTGCAATACTTTGGATTATCAACCTGGTTGGCTTCTTCGGGACGTTTCATTTCTGGTAATTCAATGAGTTTTGCTTGGAGCAGATCATCGAAGATTCCCGGCACATCTGAATTCAGAAATGGATACTCTCTTTGCTGCATTTCTTTGAGGGTTAGCTTCCTCTGCACGCTTTCCTGTGGAGTAGTCCGCTTTTCTTTGTTGACTTCCTTTTTCTGAAATGCAACTGGAGTTGCCCTGATTGCCATGGATTCTTTCTTCATGGGTTTATCAAATGGTTTTCCCCCTTTTCGAAAGTCTTTCCTCTCTTGAAATCTTCGGGGATCTTGGATTGGCGGTTCTTTCATCCCACTAGCTGCCATGCTCAGTTCCATGTCATGGGCCCTAGTGGCCAGTTCTTCGAAAGTCCTTGGTTGAATTCCTTTCAGGATGTACTGAAGGCCCCATTTCATCCCTTGAATACACATCTCAATTGCAGAGGTTTCTGAAAGACGGTCTCTACAGTTAAGGCATAAGTTTCTCCATCGATTGATATAGTCAATGACTGGTTCTTCTTTCCATTGGTGAGTATTGGTAAGTTCCACCATGCTGACAGTTCTCCTTGTGCTATAAAAGCGATTAAGGAATTCGTGCTCTAATTGCCCTCAACTGTCGATTGAGTTCGGTTCCAAGTCTGTATACCAATCGAAGGCATTTCCTTTAAGAGATCGCACGAATTGCTTCACCAAGTGGTCTCCGTATGTTCCAGCATTGTTGCAGGTTTCGACAAAATGAGCAACATGTTGTCTTGGATTTCCCTTTCCATCAAATTGTTGGAATTTTGGTGGCTGATAGCCCATAGGCATCCTCAAATTGTCAATTCTTCGAGTGTATGGTTTGGAGTAAACTAGTGACAACTTAGAGCTTTCATCGAACTTGTTTTTCAAAGTCCCTTCGATAAATTCCTTGATTTGGTCAATTTGGATGAAGCCGTCAGAGGAGACATGTAAGACTTTGGATGCAGATTTTGCCTCATCATCTGCCTTTTTTTCTTTAGGCGTTTCCATATCGTTACTTTGCTCACCTTCGTCATCATTTTTTTGACTGGACTCTCCTTTCTCTTTCTTAAGCCTTGCGATCTCGGCGCTTTGATCTTGTAGTTGTTTTCTTAGCATGTCCACTAACTCTTTCATGCTTGCAAGCTTTTCTTCTACGGTAGAAGTGTTAACCATCATCACTGATGAGGAAGCATTGCTTGTATGAACTTCATCGTCAGAAGCAATCGACTTTAGAGTCTCCAATGCCTGTTTTGCCATACTTCTTGTAACGACACCGACAGTTTTTGAGGTATTCGATGCCAGAGACATCCTTGAACCTGGATTTCTGATGAAGAGAAGAGATGAAAGGTAGAGAAAGTCCCACCGGGCGTGCCAAAATTTGTAATCGCGAAAATCGTATTCAATTATATAAACACGAAATTTGGATACAATTCAATCTCAATTTGGATCAAAATACATTTTGTGGATTCTATCTCTATTCTTCCTTTGATTCTTCTCTTCGAACTTGATCTTTGAGTGTTCTTCGAGGTCTTCAACAGAATTTGGCTCCGTCGATCCTCTTAAATATAATCTGGAAGCTTTATAACGTTAATCCAAAGGGTTTTCACCTTGTTTTTGGATTAAACGTTATGTTTGGATGATTTCTTGAAGATCTTCGACCTTGTTCTTCGTGTTCTTGAAGCTTGATCTTCTTGTTCTTCTTGATTTTAGTCTTTGATCCTTTTCTTCAACAATTTGGAGGACTTCTAACGTTTCTTCGGGGACTATGAGCCTTGATTCCGAATCAAACGTAGGATTTGCTTGACTTTGATGAAGAACGCGTTGAAGATGACGAAGAACGCCTTCAAATCTTCGAAGGAATTCCTTGAATCTTGGAGAGAATTCTTCAAGTCTTGAGCTCTTCAATTTGCCTTCTTCACTTCACTTCACTTATTCTTTTTCTTCAACTTATGCCTTGTATTTATAGGCAAAATTGAGAGATTTTAGGGTGTAGGTGGCGTGATCTTATTCGTCCATGGAATTGTGATTATATGCTTCTCATATATGGTAAGCTTGCCACATGTCAACCCCTTATTGGATAAAATTGTAAATATCATATTTTATTTATTTAATTTAGGAATTTGTTAAAATTAATTCCTAAAAAATTAAATAAATTGATATTTAATTATTGGATCCACGTGGCGCGTTTTAATTGGACGTGAATTTTTGTGTGTCTACAATTCCTAAGAATGGTACTTATGACAACTACGTAGAGGTATAAGATGGTAACCAAGCCTTTTAATAGGCGATTGTATCTCTATAGATTATTTCGTGTTTGCTCTAGTTTGCTGGTTTGAGTCTACTTCCGCAGTTGCCTTAACAGGCATTGATACTGTAATCATTTAAGATTTGGATATGTTTATCTAGTTCACTACAAGTCTTAGTCTCTTGCTTTAATCAAGAGCGTTCAAGACTGAGGTATAGAATAAGTTAAACAAGATCGTAAAAACATTATAGTTCATTCATAATGGTGTATCTTAAGTGATGGGTTTTACAGCATCTAGCAGAGCAAAGGGATTGCATCCCAGTTAACTACACCTATTATTCCTTGATTGGGATAGTGTAGGTAAAACAAAATAAGATTCTTTAAAAGTTTATAAGTTATGCCAGCTTTGCCAAATTTTCGTTTTTGGGAAGAGCGTCAAAAGCAGTTGTGTGTTTGCTTAATCTAGTGTCTTCTAAATCAGTTTCAAATACCCTAGCAGACCTGGACTCTGTATAGGAAAATGATGGGTAATTCGATTGTTAAGCTGATATAGGAAACTGATCGTTTGGAAGAAAGGTTTAAGCAAGTACTGCTTTGTGGGCTATTCCAGGTAAACGAAAAAGATGGTTGCTTTGTATATCCTAAGTACAAGCAAGTTGTATAGGATGAAACCATGAATCCAAATGTGAGATTGTTCTCTAACGTTTTAGAGAAGACAATTCAAATCCATCAGGAAATACCTCATGGCATATTGAGGATACCTTGGAAGGTATGGTACCAATTGCACGGTCACCTGTGTAAGGTGATAAACCATAAATTAATGCACCATTAACTGACATCATAAAGGAGCATCGTTGCAGTGGGAGGTTGCCTTAACAGGCTTAGTGGTACTAGTTCGTGGAAACAGTCTCTGGACTTGTTCCCAGCTTAACGAACAACATCGTACTTATCCCTTAAAATGCAACGAAGCAGTTAAGACAAAAGATGCAGTTTAATGACGTCAAGTCATGGATTCAGTAATGAATCAGTAAATGTTATGGTTGTGTATCAGGATCAGTGATTGCCAAATAGCTTACCAGCTATAATCAACTGATTGATATACAAGAAAAGTGCACGAATGGCAACCTAGTATATTCGAGAGGCTAGGTTATTGAGTAAGGTATGTTTCACAACAAGACCTTCTCACTGGTTGCAATTATTAAACCCATTCGAATTCTTTTAACCATAACATCACATATGAATCTAAATATCTGGAAGATAGATGACGTCATCTGTATTTTATAAGCGGGTATCTCGATAAAAGGTGACGACATCTGTATGCAACAACCAGATAAGTTATGTGCAAAGCATCATGTCTGGAAGCCAAGGTAGTTCAAGTATGAACTTAGAGGAGCTGAAGGTCATGTAACAGACATTTGGATATTGTCTATCAAGAATGATAGTTTCATGTACCAGTTATGTGTCCGCGAAAGCGTGGTTTTCCTTGCACATTATGTAGATGGTATTTTCACATTCGGAAACGGTGTGGAGATATTGTCAGGCATAAAGGATGGTTATCCGAACAGTTTCAGAAGTAGGACTTATGAGATCTTGGAACATCTTTTGAATTAAAGTCTTGTGTTGTCATAAGAAAAAGGATGTTCAGGTATCTCAAGTCGCTTAAATTGATTCTGTAGTGAGTCGTTCATAGCAAGAAAGATTGTTATCTTTCTATATTGTAAATGAACAAAGTTAGATATATGTACTGCTATAAGCATGTTAAACAGATATCAGTTCAACTCTGGATAGGCACATTGGTTAGTGAATGAGCCTTGTGAGTTGAATGGCATCGAATATCCAAGAGGATCATAAGGAAAGGTAATCGACCTCTAACTATGTGTTGGCCTAGGAGGAGGAGTTATATGAATTCAACACAGTAGTGTGTTGCGGATTCCGGTATGAATGTTGAGTTTTTGACAGCTTCATTAGCTTCGCAAGAAGCAGTATAACTCCGGTGTTATCCTCTAGAGGTGTGTGTTCTGAGTTTGCCTAATAAAATCACATGGAAATGTGATCATGTTGGTGCAATGACAAAATCAAGGGAACCCAAGACTCACAAGGTGGTGAAGCACATAGGACATGTGGTATCACATCATACGAGAAATCGTGACAAGAGGTAACGTGAATGCAGTGGGAGTGATTGACAGTATAGACACACTTAATACTTTGACAAAGCAATGGTATTATGCTTTAAGTATAGGTGGGAGATTGTTGGGATTATATACTGAAAGCATAAATGATTAAGTGTTTTGTACACTGGTCTTCATATATGTTGCCACAACAATGCTCGCTGTCTGATGAAACAAACATACAACGAACCATAATATCCTATTATCTCGCCTATAGGGATGATCATATGGTGTGTAGGAGATCACAGAGGATCATATGAGTCGTTTGACCTAGCGAGATATAAACAATATCACAGCTGAGACTATCCCTGGATAGGCTGTCGGTCTAAGCTGCGGCATATCGGTTCATAAGTGGGCTTATCCTAGCTTCTTGATGTGTCGGTACATGGTGATGTATTGATGGGATCAACATTGGGATGTGCCATTCTCATTGACATATGAATGAGCCAGATCCCTAACATACTTCCTATGATCTTAAACCTAACTGAAGGATAAGGGGCACACACAGATTGACCACACTTTGATTTACCATGGTGGCGAGTCTTACATGTACTCTTATACCCGTATTTTGGGTGCTGGCAATTTGTGTGTGGCCTGCTTAGTCTGGACGTTTAGGTAAGCATATCCATTTCAGGATGGTGACATTCCCTGAGGAGCTCACAAGGTTCATTATGCTAAACCCTGCAGGTTGAATTATTTAATTCAGGCATAAGTGAAAAGGAGTGAGTGGTATTACTCAGGAAATAAGAGATTAATTAATTATGGTTGATTGTCATAAGCCAAATTAATTAATGAATGTCTAAAACCTCAAATATGTGGATCATGTTAGTTTGGTGCAACCCGTTCCTAATAACGTGGTAATAAAGGGGCGAGTCAGCATTGTTATCGTGGTGAAGGTTAAAACAATGTTTTATTGATTAATTATGTTCTGGGTTGAACAAGGAAGGATTAATTAATAAAGAGGGCCCACTTTATTATTTGCATCTGGTCCCTGGTCTGGCCCATGAACTGCTCAAGCCCATTAGGGTTAGGGTTTCTCAAAACCCTAACACTATATAAAGGCCTTCTCTCAATCAGATCATTAAGAATTAGGGTTTTCAGTATATTGAGAGAGAACGGCGGCGCAGCTGATCCGGTGGGAGGAACTGATCGATTCCTCCAGATCTCGGATCCAACTTGGTAGATAATCCTCACAAGATTTCCAAGGAGCAAGGGAACAGATCAGAAGATCAGATATGTAGGAACAACTGTTTACTGACGGCGTTCAGATTCAGATCCAGATCTATTTCATTGTTATTGGCTCCGATCTAGATCTGTAGATCAAACGGTGAAATCAGGTATTCTCTAAATCCATCCTCTGCAATTAATTTTGTAGGAGCATGCATAGGATCGCATGGTTTATTTAATTGAAATTTGTTCCTAGTATCCTAGGAACGATCCTTGGCAAGAAATTCATTAATGGAAACTCGTGTTGTCCATCGTAGACTCAAACCCTACAATACCAAGCATTTTTCCACGTATAAGGCCACATCCTTTTTCATACCGTCCCACCAGTACTTGGTTTTTAAATCTTGATACATTTTAGTACTTCCTAGGTGAGCGGTATACGGTGTATTGTGATCCTCACTCAAGATCTCATTCCTCAACTCCTCACTGCTCGACACTGAAATTCTATCTCGGAACAACAATGCACTGTCAGGTGCTTCCCGATACTCTCCCACTGGCTTGACCTTCAGCTTCTGACGCAACTTCTCAATTTCTGCGTCTTCCTTCTGTGCCTCAATGATTCTCTCTCTTAGATCTGGCACTACTGTCAAAGTTGCCAATTCGCATCTCTTCCTTTCTGAAGGCGATATCACCTCTAGACTGAGCTTCTCGAACTCCCGGATTAGTCTGCTTTCTCTTGTAAGCATGCAGTTTAGTTGAGCTTCTCCTTTCCTGCTCAAGGCATCTGCCACTGAATTGGCCTTGCCTGGGTGATAGTTTATCGTTAGATCTTAATCATTCACGAGTTCTAACCATCTCCTATGCCTCATATTCAAGTTCTTTTGTTTGAAGAAGTACTTCAAACTCTTGTGATCCGTGAATATGGCACACTTCACTCCACAGAGATAGTGTCTCCAAATTTTCAACGCATGGATAACAGCTGCTAACTCCAAATCATGAGTCGGGTAATTTACCTCATGCGGCCTTAACTGCCTTGATGCATAGACTATCACCTTATCGTCCTGCATCAATACACAACCTAGCCCATTCTTAGATGCGTCGGTGTAAACTTCAAAGTTCTTATCTGCCTCTGGCATTGCTAAAACTGGCGCAATTGTTAAAAGTTGCTTCAACTTCTGGAAGCTCTCCTCACATTCCCCGGACCATACAAACTTCACACCCTTCTGTAGTAATTGGGTCATCGGCTTTGCAATCTTTGAGAAGCCCTCAATGAATCTTCGGCAATAACCGACTAAACCCAGAAAACTGCGAATCTCGTTCGGCGTAGTTGGTGTCTTCCAGTCCATCACTGTCTGAATCTTGGCTGGATCTACCTTGATTCCATCAGCCGAAACGATGTGACCCAACAATGTCACTTCCCTCAGCCAAAATTCACACTTGCTGAACTTGGCATATAATTTCTCATCCCTCAAGGTCTGTAATACCGTCCTCAGATGTTGTTCATGCTCCACTTTACTCTTCGAGTATATTAATATGTCATCAATGAACACCAATACGAAGTTGTCAAGATATTGATGAAACACTCGATTCATCAAATCCATGAACACTGCAGGAGCATTCGTAAGTCCAAACAGCATTACTACGACCTCGTAGTGACCGTACCTAGTTCTGAACGCTGTCTTTGGAATATCTTCTTTCCTGATTTTTAACTGATGATACCCTGATCACAGATCGATCTTAGAAAATTCCTTTGCTCCCTTGAGCTGATCGAATAGATCATCGATCCTTGGTAATGGATATCTGTTCTTCAGTGTCAGCTTATTCAACTCTCGATTATCAATGCACATACGCATCGATCCGTCCTTCTTCTTTACAAATAAAACCGGTGCACCCCATGGTGACACGCTCGGCCTGATATACCCCATATCCAACATTTCCTGAAGTTGGACTTTCAATTCTTGCAATTCCTTCGGGGCCATGCAGTACGGCGCTTTGGAGATTGGTGCCGCACCCGGTTCCAGATCGATAGTGAATTCTACCTGCTTGTCTGGTGGTAACCCTGGTAGTTCCTTCGGAAACACATCCTCGAACTCTCTCACTATCGGTATGTCTTGCACTCTCAGCTCTGGTTTCTCTTCTCCCTCCAAGTATACTAGAAAGGCTTGATTCCCCGCCTTACGCAACAACTTTGTTGCCTAAATTGCAGAGATTACGGCCATTCTCTGCCTCCGTCTAAATCCATGCACAAACGCCTTTTCATTCCCTTGTTGTGGAATGATCACTCTCCTCTCATGACACAAGATGGTCGCCTTGTTCTCTGATAGCCAATCCATTCCTAGGATTATGTCTACGTCATGAATGTCCAGTACGTTCAACTCTGCTACATGAATCTCATTCTCGTTCAGCTTGATTCTCAAGTCTCGGCACACTAAAGTAGAAATAGTGGTTTCACCTGAAGGTATTGCTACATTCAAGTCATGACTATTCTTCTCTACCTTAAGTTCTAGTGCTTCAACACATGAAGATGAAATGAAAGTATGCGATTCTCCTGTATCAAATAATACCATAACAGGTATATCATAAATGCATCCCATACCTGCCAAATTTCCATCATCTTGGTTGCCATCCAAAGCGTAGGCTCGGGCTCTCCTCTGCTGTCCATCATTACCCTGCTGATTTCCCTTCTGATTCCTTGGTGGAGCCTGATTGCCCTGCCTGCCTCCTCCTCTGTTCCCAACATTGCCTCTCCATGGCTCGCGGTGCCCTCTAATGGCTCTCAGCTACTGATTTGCCGGCCCCTGAAAATTTTGGCGATTTCCTCCTCTTGCTTGGGGTGTGGCACACTGATGAGCAAAGTGCCCTAGACCATTGCAGTTAAAACATCTTACTTCTCCTCGCCGACAATCCCCCGGGTGTCTCTTCCTGCATCTCGGACAGTTCTGCGGACCCATATCTCTCTGGTCACGCCTTGGGAATGGTTGGGGATTGTTCCTCTGAAAATTCTGATTGTCGTACCTCCTTTGGAAGTTCTGCTGTCTGCCTTGGTCTTGGCGCTTCTGGCTGCCTTGTCCTTGCACAAATTGCCTCGGCGGCTCTTCCCATTTCCTCTTCTGAATCGGGGTTGGGGCCTGTACTTCCTGTGCTCCCCACTTCGGTAGCTTCTTCATATTTCTGGACGCCTCAATTTCCAAAGCATTGCTCAACAACTCTTGATAGCTTAAACCCTTCATGGTTGCCAGCTGCGTGCGGATCTCTTCGCACAGACCATCTCTGAACTTTTCTGCCATCTTTTGTGGTGTGTCCGCCACATGCGGCACCATCTGGAGTAGCTCACCAAACTTGGTGTCGTACTCCTCCACCGCCAATTTTCCTTGCCCGAACAGGAAAAACTCCATTGCATTCTCTTTCCGATATTGCTTCGGAACGTACTTCTCAAACAAGGGCTCCTTGAATCTCTCCCAGCTCAGATGGTCTCTCTCTGCGGGTGCGACCGACTTCACATATGTCTCCCACCATCTGTCTGCCTTCCCCTTCAGCTGGTAGGACATGCAATTTATCTTCTCTTCCTCTGAGCACCGCATGTGCTTGAAAATCATTTCAAGCTCCCTTACCCAGTCCTCTGCAGCTGCTGGGCCTCCTGTTCCATCAAAAGTTGGGGGTTGCTGCTTCCTGAAGGTTTCCACCCACTTTACTGAAGAAATTTCCAGCGCGTTCCCGTGTGGTGGTGGAAATTGACCATGTTGGTTAGCTGGGCCTTCTTCATCTGATATGATTTCATATTCCTCGTATCCTTGATTGATAGGGACCTCCTCCCAGTTTGGGTTTTCGTACTCAGACTGTGGGTTGGCTCTCCCACGACCTCTGCCACTCTGCCTCTGCCTCTGCCACGGCCTCGTCCCCTTCCTTGATCGAAGAATTCCATTACTTTTCACTGCAAAACAACACTTATTTAGCAATTCCATAATATCCTCACATAATAACATTCATTATATCCTGGACTCATACCACTCATTCAATACTCACTCAAAACTTTTAAACAATCAACACCGACATTCAACGTCCAAGAAGTTCCAACAATAATCGTTAAATAACCACGCAAGTCTCACATGCTACAAATCCGATACAACAGGAAATACAAGGTTCAACAGCAACTAAATCTCAGTCTCTTTCTGGAACATAATCATAAATAGAGTACAACAAAGGCATCAGTAAGATGTCCAATCCAAATAATAAACAACCCAATCAAATCCGTACAACTCTCACTCGGATCCCTCAGACGGATCCTCCTCCTCCTCCTCATCATCCTCCATCTTCATCGGCATCTTACCCCTGTCCTGAGCTGCCATCCTCCTGCCTCAGCTGCTCTCGGTGTTGCTGGATAGACAGATCGGCGCCTGTCTCGTCCCATAGCCATAAGCAGTCCCATAGCCTCCAAACATATCCCCGTATCCGCTAGCTGTGGGTCTTGGCCACATCTCGACACTATCCCAACCATAGTCATGTACCGGCTTGGCCCCGCTGGGCCCTCCCAAGTCCTGTTGTGGCTGCTGAACTGATGGTGCAGGTGGATCCTGATATCCATAAGGTAAGGTCGGATCTTGCTGTGGCGGTGGATACTGGACTGAAGCTGTGGAAAAATCACACCACGCGTAAGGATCATATGCTCCTCCTTGCTGTAACCCGGGCTGGGGTGACGCATAAGCTGCTACAGGCGTACTCGGCGTAGGTCGGACTCTCGGATGTGATGTGGGTGCAAGTACCGGTGCATTCGGTGCCATAGATGGTGCCGGTGGTAAAGCTGGAGTCCACTGCGGTGAAGACTGATGCAATGCCGCCTGATAGTTCACATACCCTGAGGATCCTATGGGGTCGAAGTAAGGGTCAACTGATCCTCCAGACCAGTGCTCGGATGGTACTACCATCTGTGCCATGGAAGATGAAGCAGGTCTCGGCCTCGACTGCGGTGCCTCACCTGTCGCCGATGCCTGTGCGCTCTTCGAAGATGCTGGTGACACACCCTCAGCTAAAACTGCCTCCTGGATGAGTGCAGCCATGAAAGTCTGAAAACTCCCTCGAGTACCCGTACACTGATTACGATGAACCCTGGCTAGCTCCAGTGTCCGACTAGTCCACCTCGATGGCATCAACTCCGTGGTCCTCTCTATAGCCTCTGCATCTGTGATGCCCTGTCCTCTCGCCTGTCTCCAAAAATTCCAGTACTCCATCAACGTGTTAGGCAAATTGTCTTCCTCAAATGGTGGATAGCTCCTAAAATGAAAAGTTGCGCTCCTAGGGTCCATCTGCCACAACAACAACGTCAAACGATCAGTCCCATAGTCATAAATAACATCTACATACGCAACTCTGTGTCTCGGGACAACTACTGGTCTCCGATACACTATGCCGAGGGCCTAACGGATCCTCGCGCTAAAAGACACACTCACTCGAGTCTCGACTAACTTGCCAGGCTCCTGGTGCATTCTGCATAGTTAACACCAACTAACCTTGTGCATTTTGCACACTCACCCACTTACTGGATTTTCCAGTTCACAGAAATTTTCAATTTCACAACATAGGGTCAAAGTTCTAAGTTCAATAATCAGTTCACTTCATCCTTACAACATCATACTACAACTCAATTCAACTAGCACATCTATAGCCAGAACACCAAGTTTAACTGCTTGCAAATAAAGTTCAAATTCACAATCAACTCAAATTCAACTCACACCTTCTAGAAAAGGGGTCACCTCATTGGTGCCGAATAGAATCACTTTCAACTTTTTGGAAATATCAAACTTTCTCAAACTCAACACCTCAAAACCACTTTATCACAATCAGCGTTAGCACTCTGGCTTAACACGAAATCAATTCAACACAAAATAACTCTTTCTGTATCTTACATAATACCAATTCTTTCAATTCCTCAATTTACTTTTCAAAGCATTCACAATGTTTTCAAAACATTCAAATCGTACTTAAATTACAAGCAGGGAAAACCTTTAAGTCTTAAACTGTAAAGCCTTTAAAACGTACCTCAGGTGGTGCAGGATAGAGCAGGGTGTAGACATGAGCGAATACTTCACACGACTTTCAGACTCAAACACTTCTAAGACTCGAAGTTTTAAAAATACTTTAGTCTTTTAAAACTTCAAAAACTCACGCTCTGATACCACCTCTGTAACGCCCCCAACTGACCTTCCCAATTTAGGGTCGTGTCACATTGATGTCTCAGGTTTTGTCAAACATTTCTTCAATATATAAAATAAATAAGCGGAAGATTTAATTAATATAAAAGAGATTCAGAAACAAAAGAAATTTGTACTCCGAGTCATAAGTTTAACTAAAACAGAAATTCACACATTCAACATGTCAAAAGATGGGAAGGAATAATCAGAGAGTGTAGCAGCGTGTGTGTAACGTGGCGGAGATATGCATATGAAGATGCATATCTCAGGATTTATGAGTTCGCAAAATTCAGCTGCTCTGTTTACACCCCTGCTCGCCCATCCTTGCTGCTCAACCTGCGTATTTTAGAAATAATACGAGGGCTGAGTACTAATGTACCCAATGAGAAACATGCCCGAAAACATACATTATATAAGAGAAGTGCTATGCAACTCACACAGATAGACACGGGGTTTTGTTGAAAAGAACCGTGCTACCTAAATCATTTTATTTGCACGTTCTATTTTACATGATATTATATCTGTTTACAGGGTTGTAACTGGAAGCTGGCCCACTTCCGAGTTACGATGACTAGTTAGGAACGATTTAACATTCTACTCACTATCATCTAAGTGCACTAATCTCGGAACACACTTCGAGATCCGATCATATTTAATAATCAATCACTTCCTCACAGGGTTTAAGGTCACCACCATTTCACCCTATATATTTCCTTCCTGGGTTTAAGGTCACTACCATTTCACCCAACTTTCAGATTAAGGTAGCTAACCTTCACAGTTAATAAGAGTAGCGCATGCACTAATAGTACATGGTTCTTGTCTTATTAATACCTCTCTGTTGTTAGCATTCAACAGAGGACATATATAATAGCACAAAAACAAGCATAGCATCTCAATTTAAAACAAAGCAGTTTAACACCTTTTTAAAGAAGGAAATCATGCATTTGATTTTATACTGAAATAGTTTCCCACCTGATAATTGACTTTAGGTATAGATGCTTCTGGCTAGTATGAGCTTACTGACTCTCGCTTTTAATCTCCTACAAGTAATCAGGGATATCCAAGTCAGAATGAATGATCTAGGACAATAATATCTTAATCATAATTAATCGAGACTTGAAAGAATTAGGATTGGATAAAATTATAAATTGAATCCTCCTTTTCTGCCTCTGTGTCGACCGACAGGGCTCTGTGTCGGTCGACACCGTCCTTGGTCGACACAATTTCCAGATCAACAACTCTTCGGTCGACACAATTAAATCGACCAACCCTGTCGATCGACATACTCTTGTCGACCGACATAAGTATGTCGATTTAATCCCCTGGCTGGCGTCCCTGTCAGTCGACACACACCCTGTCGACCGACAGAAGTGATCGACATGCTTCCCTCGACAGCAGCCTCTGTGTCGATCGACATACTTCTGTGTCGATCGACACAGATCGTCTTCCTCGCGAGATTCGCCAGAAAACCTGCAACTTCAGATTCTGGCCACTCTGACCGTCTGATCACGCATGAAAAATACACATACAGACTCCCTAGACACTCTAGAACATGTTTCTAGACTCAAAACACCGATTAAAATCCGAAAATGGAGGTTGGAGGGAGGCTCACCGGAAACTTCTTTCTCCGGCTGCGGCGGCGAATTCCGGCGACCAAACCCATGTTTCTTGATGTCCAAACGCTCGCTACACGATGGGGAACACGAATCTATCGTCAAAACACGGGTTTACGGTCGGAAAATCGAGATTCAAACACCAAACTTGAAATTTAAACTTAAAACCCACCTTACATTCTCTCTTTAATATCTCCGTCCACACTTCACTCCACGGTGCCTACCTTATATCAATTTGAAGCTGGGAACAAGAGCTTCACGATGGTGGTGTTGGCTTAGTCAGCGGTCGCCGGTGTTGGCCGAAAATCGAACGAAAATGCGACAGGAATTTGGGGTTTGAAAGGGTTCTCAACTCTCTCTCTAACTCTTATAACATAAGGTGGAAAAGTATACACTATAATTCCTTCTCCTATATATACTCTCTCGTATAATATACAATATCATAACATATAAGTCTAAGTATGTTCATAATCCAATATAATTCATAACTCATGATTTATTCCACCTTATAATATAACCAATCCATTTCATGAAATTCACAATATTCATGAATTCACCCTTTCTCATATAATTTCATCAAACCTAACTTTGATAATTCCTCCAATTAATGGTATAACCAAAACTCAATATCAAGATTGAATTACCCAAATCGAAATTAATACAATTTCAAATACTCTAGAATTACAGGAATTCACTTTATTAAATAAATCTAGCATTACAAGCTTAATTAAGCTTGGGGTGTTACACCGTTCCATAGATTTTTTAATTTTAAAGGCTTCAATTAAATCCTATATTTAGTTTTTATTATTTTATTTACCTTATTTAATCAAATAAGAATGTATTATAGGAATAAAAATTACGCAGTTGGAATATTACCATAACTGATTCCTAATTTTACTGCATCATAATCTCCATATTCTAAAACCTACGTGAGACCCCCTATATTAATACACATCTCAATTTTCTTCCCTCCTAAGCCTCGCGAATGAACAACACCCTGGCGTTTCTACCATTTCTTCAATTATCTTCACGCCTTTGCATCCTGCGGTGAGGAGCAGAACCACCACCCTCATCATTCTGCTCCTCCTTCGTCTCAGAGCTTTCTTCTGAACCCTCACCAGCACTCCTCCTTCATCTCTGAGCTTTCTTTTGAACCCTCACCAACATCTAATTTCTTTGTCTCCACCTTTACATCAGCCTGAGTTTTCAACAAAGGTTTTGAGTCAAGAATTAGACCCTTAAAATGAACTCAACAAAATCGAGGAGATGGAACTTACATGTTTCTTTTTGAATTTTTTTAATATTAATTATTTTTCAAAACTTTTCTATTTTGAATTATTGCAGATCTTACGCCTGTAAATATGCAGTATAACGATATTATAGTTGCAGTACTATACTAATTTGAGTTCAAATAAAGAGTTTTTTTAATAATAATTATTTTTCAAAACTTTTTCTATTTTGAATTATTGCAGATTTTACGCATGTACAAGTGCACTATAACGATATAATAGTCGTAGTATTCTGTTAATTATATTTCACATAAAGAGTTTTTTAATATTAATTATTTACAAAACTTTTTCTATTTTGAATTATTGCATATTTTACGCCTCTAAATGTGTAGTATAACAATATAAATAGTTGCAGTATTCTACTAATTCGAATTTACATAAAGAGTTCCTTCTTTTTAACGTAAACGAAAATTATTACTCTGTAGAAATATGCATTTGTATGCTTGTATGTTTCCATTTTAATGTATAAATAGTTATAGGATTGT
The DNA here is from genome assembly GCA_026898455.1 of Plectranthus barbatus. Lineage (NCBI taxonomy): Eukaryota > Viridiplantae > Streptophyta > Magnoliopsida > Lamiales > Lamiaceae > Plectranthus > Plectranthus barbatus. Next base: position 107,953 of record JAPKLW010001967.1, on the reverse strand, counting down.
TCATGCTTTAAATTGTATCAAAAATTTATTTTTATTGATAAATAAGTCAACTTTTTATTTATTAACTTTTTAAATTGCTTAAAACTTGAAATCATGAAGAAAATGAAAATTTATTTTGAGATGTAATAATTTATAGATACAATCCCATAAAATTAGGAAGGAAATATAAGTTAATTTTAAAATATAGTATTTTAGGAATCGAATCCCTCGAAATTCGGAAAAAAAATCATGCATATATAATTTTAGTCACAAAAAAGAAACCCACAAAATATTGCAACTTTTTCTTCAACAAAATGCAACCTTTGTCTTTAAAATATGCTACTTTTTTAATTGTGTAAATTATCTGAAATAGCCATTTTCTTATAACACATATCAATTTTAGCCACTTTTGTTAACTCATTGCAATTTTAGCCAAAAGTACAATTTTTAGCCTTGGAATTAGTTTACAAATCATTTGATTGCAATTATTCTGACTTATATGTCTAATCTTTTAGTTAAAATTTGTTGATAACTAATTTTATAGATTAATGAACCAAAATCTATTTATTTACCCACGAAAATAATTAATTAGGGTAGCTATCGGCATTTTTAAAAATTAAAATGGAAAATATTGGTCTCACTCGTCTTTTTTTTAATTTAAAATTCGTTTAAAATGTTGACTGTGGGGGCCACATGAGTGCGAACCGAGTGCCACCGAGTGGGAACGGTTGCGACTCGGTCGCACTCAATTAATATATTAATTTAAAAAGTTGTGGGTCCCGCATGAGTGCAAACCGAGTGAGACCGAGTGGGATCGGTTGCGACTCGGTCGCACTCAATTAATTTTTTATTTAAAAAAATTGTGGGTCCCACATGAGTGCGAACTAAGTGCCACCTAGTGCGAACGGTTGCGACTCGGTCGCACTCAATTTATTTTTTTATATATTTATTTTGTGGGTCCCACCGAGTGAGACCCGAGTGCCACCGAGTGGGATCGGTGGCGACCCAGTCTTACTCAATTAATTTTTTTTTTATGTTTTAAATTTATATTTAAATTTTAAAAATCTAAATCTTCCTATTTAATTTATAAAAATCTATTTGGTATACTTTTGAGTTGATTTTGCACGAGAATTTTTTACTTATTTTGCTATTGCATATTAGTGCAATAAAGTGTTCAAACATATTGATATGATGAGTCCATGCACACTGCATACCTATGATATATGTTGTCTGAAATATTATGTGAAGAGTAATGAATCGTACATGATATTGTTGAAAATTTAAATCAATTCATTTTTTTTATTTGATCAATTGTATTTCCTTCAACTATTTGCCGACACTCTTTATAACTTATATAATTGACGTGAAGTTTGTGGTGGCATAAACTTTTCTTCGCACTATAGCTTTTGTTTCACTTTCACTTTCAGTCTCCGTCTATCTTCATCAAAATAAATTTTTTTGTTTCTCAAAATGGAGAATTGGTGCAACGTAATTCTTCACTACAATGGGCAATGGGATGACTCATGCAACTACATTGGCGGACAAGAACGACTGGTTTACATACCAATCGCCAACATTTCTATAGCCGCATTAAGAAGCAACATTCAACTTATTTTTGATGCGGAAGCCATACTCGGTGAGTATAATATTTATTACACTGCCCAATCCCGAAGTGGCAGATCTATAAAATCGTTGTTGGTGACGGATCTAGACCTTCAACGATTGATTGCTCTTTATTCGGAGCCGCATGTTTATATTGTTATGAATTATACGGCGAGTACCGGTGTTGGGACTTCACATTGGGAGCCATCCCCATACCGGCCGTTTTTTTCATCTTGCAGTCCACCATTGTACCAGCATTTTAGTCCAGGTTTGGAAGATCTATAAAGATTTGGGGACTCATTAGTTTTTGGTACGTCATTAGAAGGTGGTTCTCGGAGCTCCCAAATACCCAACTTAAATGATGAGCCTCCCCATGAAGAATACGAGGAGGAGGAGGAGGAGAACATAAATACCGATCACCACACAACAGGTGAGGGTCGTGTTGTTGACTCTAATGATGAAGTGGAGGACGAGGAATCCGAGGAGGAGTCAAGTGATGATGAAGATTTCATCAATTCTGATGCATTAAAGAATTTTACGGTGGTTGAGTTTTCTGCATGGATCCGATCAGTTGGTGGAATGAGTGCGTTTATATCCAATCTTATGCCAACCCATCCTCTCCCGGATTCATGTTACGTTGAAGGCGATCTAAATAATTGGCTAGTTCCAATTATATCGTTGGATTCATCACAGTCACCAGTGGTACGAGATGTTGCAGCCATACTAGATCGGGAACTTTCATTGGGCTCTATCTTCTATACGAAGGACGATCTTCTAATTGCCGTATCTCTATTGCATATGGAGCAACGTGTTGAATTTAAAGTGGTGCGCTCATCTAGTACTCGCGTTGAGTACGCTTGCAAACGAAGTGCCTCTTGTTCGTTCTTCATACGGGCATCATGCAGAGGTAGTTGCTGGATCATACGCAAGTTCCATCGTAATCATGATTGCGTTAACAATCTTGCAGGCATAGGATCCCAGAATGTCCATTCCAAAGCTGTTGCCGCTTATTTTGCACGAAAGATGCGTCGGCAAGGATCAATCGTAAAACCCCGTGAAATTATGACGGAGTTGCAGGCATCATTTGGGATCCGTACTAGCTATGGCGTTGCACTAAAAGCTCGAAATGCAGCAATTTCGATGATCTATGGTGGTATAGAAGATTCTTTTTCTATGCTGCCCAAATATCTCGAGGTGTTAAGACAATACAATCCAGGTACTTTAACAGATTTGGAGATTGATTCCGATGGAAGATTTCGTCATTGTTTTGTTGCTCTAGGTGTTTCACGGACTGCATTTCAGAACGGGTTATTAAGACCGGTTATCGTTGTTGACGCCACTCATTTGAAGGGTAGAAACAAAGGCGTCTTATTTGTTGCTGTCACAAAAGATGGTAACGAAAATGTCTTTCCACTTGCTATTGGTGTCGGCAGCATCGAGAATGATGAGTGTTGGAAGTGGTTCATGTCTCGATTTTGGATTTCTTATGGATGCACAGATCAAATGTTGATTGTATCCGACCAACACATTAGCATCTCGAATGCGATCAGTGAAGTGTATCCTGGTGTGCCACACGGCTTATGTTTTTACCATCTTCTAAATAAAATGACAGGGTACGGTAAGGACATTGCTGCGCTGTACCAACGTGCAGCTTACGCTTACCGATCGACAACATATCAACAAGCGATGGATAGAATCAATCAGAAGAAGCCAGCAGCCTTTCAGAAACTATTGGAGGTAGGACCAGATCGATGGGCTAGGTCGCAATGTCCTGTACGTCGATATAGTTTCTTGACATCAAATGCAGCTGAGGTTTTCAATGCTCGCTTACTGGATGCCCGACGTTTGCCTATCTGCTCTATTATTGACACCTACAGAGGTATTCTTGAAAAATGGTTTGATGAAAAAAGAGCTAAGGCATCTGCCCGCGAGGATATCTTGACGGAGGAGGCTGTTGCAAAAATAACACCGTTAGTAGAACTCTCGCATACATATTCAGTGGTACCCATATCAGCAATGAAAATGAAGGTGAATGAAGGAAACAGAACTTGGAGGGTTGATCTCGAGTTATCTATATGCGATTGTCGTGAGTTGCAACTGGACCTCATCCCGTGCTCGCATGCGGTTGCGGCAATTAGGTAAACGTATTTAAGTTAATTTTCAGTTTATACTATGTTATTAACTTAATCGTAATTGTGACAGTCATGTTGCGTTGAACCCGTACGACTACGTAAGTCATTACTATAAGACATCAACTTGGCGAGAAATATACGGTGGAGTCGTGCAGTCACTGCCACCGCAAGACGAATGGGATGTTTCTGCTGAAGCAAGTTCGTTGTGTGTCCTGCCTCCAATCATCTCTCGTCAAGCTGGACGACCTAGATCTCGTAGACGCCCATCAGGTGCTGATATTGGTCAATCTTCAAGTAGTAGGCAACGCGCTCAGAAAAAATGCAGTATATGCAGATCTGAAACACACACTAAGCGCACATGTCCAGATCGAACTACGGACAATTAGTGGATTTCGACTTTGCTTGTAATGAATAACATCATCTCGTTTGTTGTAATGAATAAAATGAAGTGTTCGCCGACGAATAAAATAAGTCCAAGTACATATCAATTCAAATACAAACATGTCCAAAATGAAACCAAAGTCAAACAGTGTTTAGGTAAAACATCATAGCTAGATATTTCCTATATCTAGGTATATTGTCAACATTTTCCATCCATGCAATATTAGGTACTCCAAATGCTTTCTGATCCATGTGCGCACAAGCGAATATATCGTGAAGGCGTGGAACAGTGCTCTTGAATTTGTAAACCATTGACACGGCCATCTTACCTACACCGGGTTCGTGCAACCCCAATGTGTTCTGATCCCAATACCCACATCTCCGGAGATACCAATGAAAATGATCAGTCATTTTTCTTATCTCGCTCAGTATCTTCTGCACTTGAGGCAGTTCCAGCGACGTACAGTATGCATCAAACACCTCAACAGTTCAACTCGTGATCCAAATGGAAACAATGTACCACCTCTTCCCAACTTTGCATGGAACAATAATCTGCGAAAAAAAATAATCATTTAAGTTATATATTTTCATTAATATAACTAAAATAAAATATGGAGCTGACTGACCTCATCTGCTGCAAACCAATCAGTCGATGTCGATGAGTCCATCCCTCTAATAAATTGCTGGAGCCGTGATGAATATTCATCTCTCTTGGTATTTTTCATTTAAACAAATTCATACATCCAGGGTTCTATCTTGCGCTTCTCCGAATACCCAAGTACGAAGTACCATAATGCTAGGAGATTAGCCACCTTCAAGTACAAGTTATGTCTAGTTTTATCTACTTTGGTATCCTTGAATAGACCTAACAAATCCCTGGCACTAATAGACCTACCACCACAAAACTGTACATAAACTGTAGTACTAGATGGGTCATACTGTCCAGCAACATCAAAACTACTAGATCCAAACATAAAACCAGTCACTAGGGCAAACTCCGTCACTAAAAATCTAATAGGGTGACCACCAATTAAAAACCATAATTCAGATGGGTTGGGAGATCTAATTTGGTAACTTAATAATTCTAAAAGTGCTTGAGATGCACTTGAACCCTGCTTTTTCCAATTTAATAAGTTCCCAAAAGGTCCATTCTTGAACTGTTCTACCAACTGCCCCCCTCCTACAGACCGTAATGTTACATCTATGTGATCTAATACAGAAACTTTAGTGCATAAGTTTATTTTACTAGATGCACCATGTAACTCACGTCTAATCCATTCAATCTGCACATATAATACCATCACAATTAAATAATGATAAATTAATCCTAAAAACTACAAAAAATTCCAAATAACCATTAAATCAAAAAAACAAAACACGATTACATAGATTAAAATAAAAAATAAACAATTACCCTACCTAATAAACCAATAATAGACATATAAACAATTAAAATAAACTAATAAACCACAAATATAATAATTCAACCATTACCCTAATAAACAAAAAATAAATTATAATTTATAGATTAAATAATCCATCAAAATAATTCAACATTTATCAACAATTAACCAAACAATTAACCAAAATGTATAGACGCACGAAATTACCATAATAATAGACACAAATTTCCATCAAAATATTCATACACACGAAATTAACCAAACAATTATTCAACATTAACCCTTAAATAATTCAACATTTATCAACAATATAAATCCAAAAATAAACACACATCAAACAATTTAATAACACACGATTCATGAAATATATAGGCCAAAAAATCAATTTTAGGAACTAACCTCATAACCAGCGGCGATGGCGACGGCGACGGCAATAGCGACGGTGCTGGACGGGCGGGGGTGCTCGACGGCCGGAAGGGAACGACTGCGATCTGTGAATGAGAAAAAAAGACGAATGCGAATGGGGGGGGACCAGATTGTAGGGTTTCACATTAATATTTGACTGAGTCGTTATTTTTAATTATTTTGACCGAGTCGCACTTGGTCGCAGTCGGAGTTGCTACCGTGTCGGCCACTATCTCTGAGTCACGTGTCAACAGTGAGTCACACTCGGGTCGCACTCGGAGTCGCACTCGGTCGCACTCGGTTTTTAAATTTTTTTTTTTTAATTAAATTGAGTATTTAAATTTTTTCAGATATTTTTACTGAATCACACTCGGTCCCTCCAACATTTTTACTTATATATATATATTTTTTTATTACTTTTGTCAAATCTCAAAATTCAAAAAACCTGAAAAGTATGACACATATCTGAAAAAAAGTACTTTTGGCCATTTTCGTGAGATGTACATAAAATTGGCTAAAATCGATATGTGTTATAGCCAAAATGGCTATTTTATGATTTCTCTCTTTTTAATTACGGAATAATGTGGTATGTGGGTTAAAAATGTAAAAACCGTAAATCATGCAACCACATCCCATTAAATTTAGAAGAAAAATATGTGGGAAGATTTAATTTAATGTATAAAGGCACTAATATCCTTATATGCAAATTTTTAACTCTTTTGTTGCACCGAATTTTATTTAAAAAAAGAAATGATCTTGTGCGTTCATACAATTAATCAATGATCTAGAATATGTCTTATTTCACATCTAAAAGATGGTTGCCACTATAAAACACCCCTATATATATATATATATAGAGGTGTAATTATATCACAAGTCCCCTTTAGATGGGAGATGAGAATAAATCTTATCCTTTAATTTGATGAAATAAGTGGTCCAGATTGATTCTTAAAATTTAAAATTTAACTTTTATTTTTATTTTAAATTATAATTAAGGGTATTTAGGTAAGTTAAACATGAGGGACCTAGGGGTGTAAATGAACCAAACTGTTCGTGAGCTATTCGGATCACGACTCGATAAAAGCTCGTTCGAGTTCGTTTAGTAAAGCTCGTTTATTAAACAAACCAAACTTGAACATCCGAGTATTCGACTCGCGAGCAGGCTTGTTAGCTAAAATTAGTAAGAAATATATAAAATTACTTTTATAAAAATAATATTTTCATGATTTAAGCGTAAAAATAATGATAAATTTTTCTAATATTGAAAAATTTAAGAATTTGAACATGAATATGGTATTAATTTTGGAATAAATAACTTTTTTCTTCAAAATAATAATGAAAATTTAAAACATATTCTAAATATAGAAAGTTCATTTAGGCTCGATTAAAGCTCGATAAAGTTCGTGAACATCAAAGTATTCGATAAAAAAGAATAAATAACTTTTTTCTTCAAAATAATAATGAAAATTTAAAACATATTCTAAATATAGAAAGTTCGTTTAGGCATGATTAAAGCTCGATAAAGTTCGTGAACATCAAAGTATTCGATAAAAAAGCTCGAAGCTCGACTCAAAACTAAATGAGTCAAACTTGAGCACGGCACTACTCGACTCGGTTCGATTACACCCCTATAGGGACCACAATAAATTTCATAATCTCTTTCCTATCAAACACACGTGTTTTGCTTCTACATATTCTCTTTCATCTAATTTCTTTATAAAACTTTAAATAATTATATCTAATTCAATTTAAATTATTTTTCCACGTACAATATATCAAATTAAAGATAATTTAATTATCTTTCAAACGAAATTAGTATTGCATATGTTTCAAATTAAATAATCGTAGCAAAAATAAAAAACTGCAACTATACAGACGTAGATAATGCATATTTACAAGCTTATATAATGCAACTTACATCTGAAAAAAAATTTCTATATTCTGCAAAAATTTGATAGCCCCATTAAACGTAATGCAACTAAATCGACCTATATAATGCAAATATATAGGCTTATAAAATGCAGCTTACAGGTGGTTTGATGGATTCAAATTATTGACAAAAAAGAAATAATAATAAATGAAACAGAGCATGAAATCCAAATATTTGCATTATATAAGTCTGTAAACATGCATTATTTAGGCCTATAGATTTGCATGACTATTTATGAGGTAATTAATATTTTGACAAAATTCTTTATTTTCTCATTTAAGTTGCATTATATAAGTCTGTATATGTGCATTATATAGACCAGTTCATTTGCATGCGTTATGTTCGATAGGGCTATCAGATTTATTCAAAATGTAGCTATTCTTTTCAGACATAAGTAATAATATATAGGCTTGTAAATATATATGCATTATATATGCATGTATAGTTGCAGCATCTTATTTTTACTACGATTATCTTATTCAAAACATATGCAATATGGATTTTGTTTGAAAGATAATAATACGATCTTTAGTTTGATATATGACATGCGGAGAAATAATTTAAATTGAGTGAGCTATAATTATTTAAAGTTTTATAGTAATGTTGGAGGTGAGAGAATAAAGTTAATAGCAAATAAAAGTGTAGTGAAAAAATAGATTATAATTTTTTTCTAAGATAAGATGTGGTCCCCTCATATTTATAAAAATTAAATAATATTTAAAAGGTGGTCCCCTAATATATTTATGCAAAAAGACTGAAAAGATATATATATATATATATATATATATATATATATATATATATATAGGGGTGTGTTAAAATGACAAGTGTCTCCCTAGATGTGAGATGAGAATAAATCTGATGCGTTCATTTTCAAAATCAAAGGATCCAGATTTGATTTAGAAAATTAAATTTTTTTTCAATATTTGGGCTTTTCAGTCTTTTTATATAAATATGTTAGGGACCACATCTTAAATATTATTTAATTTTTCTTAATATGAGGGACCACATCTTATCTTACAAAAAAAATCACACGTTTATTTCTTATTAACTTTATTCTCTTACCTCCAACATTGCTATAAAACTTTAAATAATCATAGCTCACTCAATTTAAATTATTTTTTCGCGTATCATATATCAAATTAAAGATCTTTTTATTATCTTTCAAACGAAATCCATATTGCATTTATTTGGAATAAGATAATCGTAGTGAAAATACGATACTGCAACTATACATGATAGATAATGCATATTTACAAGCTTATAAATCTGATAGCCCTATCAAACATAATGCAACTGAATTGGTCTATATAATGCAAATATACAGACTTATATAATGCAACTTAAAGGTGTTATGATAAATTTTGAGTTTTGAATCCATCATCATCTTCTTATTTAGGTAACGACTTCTTCGATTTCTTCAAAGAGACGACGAGTACGAGCTAGCAGAGGAAAGGGAAGTTGTAATACAATTGGGTGTTTGGTTGTTAGTAGGTGGTTATATGAAATATTTGGATTTCATGCTCTGTTTTGTTTATTACTATTTCTTTTTTATCAATAATTTAAATTCATCAGACCACCTTTAAGTTGCATTTCATAAGCCTATATATTTGCATCATATAGGTCGGTTTAGTTGCATTATGTTTAACGGAACTATCAAATTTTTGCAGAATATAGATTTTTTTTTCAGATGTAACTTGCATTATATAAGTTTGTAAATATGCATTATCTACGTCTGTATAGTTGCAGTATCTTATTTTTGCTACGATTATCTTATTTGAAACATATGTAATACTGATTTCGTTTGAAAGATAATTAAATTATCTTTAATTTCATATATTGTACGCGGAAAAATAATATAAATTGAATAAGATATAATTATTTAAAATTTTATAAAGAAATTAGATGATAGAGAATATGTAGAAGCAAAACAGGTGTGTTTGATAGGAAAGAGATTGTGAAATTTATTGTGGTCCCTCATGTTTAACTCACCTAAATGCCCTTAATTATAATTTAAAATAAAATTAAAGTTAAATTTCAAATTTTAAGAATCAATCTGGACCACTTATTTCATCAAATTAAAGGACAATATTTATTCTCTTCTCCTATCTAAAGTGGACTTGTGATATGATCACCACTCACTCTCTCTCTCTCTCTCTCTATATATATATATATATATATATGTATATATATATATATAGGGGAGTGATCATGTGAGAACTCCCCTTGCCATGTGAAAATAAGAACTAATCTCGGTCATCCAATTGATGATCCAACGTTCAAGAGTAAATAAATCCCGTCTGCATTATAGTGTAGTAACACATGCATTAAAGGGTAATTTTGTAATATTTTTTCTCTCTCCTCTAAAATCATCCTAAATCTTTAAATGATCATATCTCCTTCGATTTAGATTATTTTTTAATGTATCAAATATCAAATTAAAGGTAATTTAATTATCTTTTAAACGAAATCCCTATTGCGTATGTTTCGATTTAAAAATCTTCGTAAAAAATGAAAATTAGTGATTATATGCTTAATTCTCGTAATAGTACATGCATTCTTATATAATGAATGGAGTTGCACAATATAATGCAGAATATGATAGATAAAATGCAATCTTTTTTCCTGCAAGATAAAAAAAATTAAAATTCATTCTCTTTTCATATTGTAGATAATATCATAGTTGTTATAAAAAGTTGATTATATATTACTTGTTTTTAATTATGTATTTTTTTGTTATATTATATAAATGTATATCACTATATTATATAATGCATGTTTATTAGGTATATAATGAATGTTTGCTAGGTATATAATGCATGTCGAGGTCAATATAATGCATGAAGTTATATAATGAATACAATTGAACAATATAATGCATGAAATTATTGTATATAATGCAGAATATGGTAGATAAAATACAACATGTTTATTTCAGCGAAATCATCATTCATCATTATATTTGCAATAGCAATAACATATGAATTATAATGAAAGTAATATAATTTTTCTTTAAAATAAAAGTAATAGCAAATATAATATGCATAATTCTTGTAACAGTACACAAATTCTTATATAATGAATGCAATTGCACAATATAATGCATGAAATTACAATATATAATGCACAATATGATAGATAAAATTTAACATGTTTATTTCAACGAAATCACCATTCATTATTATATTTTGCACTTGTAATGTATTATATAGTAATAACATACGTATTATAACTAAAGTAATATAGCTATTTTCCACACGCGATATTATGTATATGGATGTGGTGTGCATTTCAAACTAATAAATAAAATATATTGGGATATACAACGATCTTCTAAAATTTTACGATCTGATTTAATTGATTTAGATAGTAAAATACCTATGTATGAATTTGGTTCGATCCGTTTGATCAAATCGTGCATATGGTACGCCATTTTAACATTTCATGTAGTAATTTTGGGATAAATTGTACCTGTTCTACTAAAAAATTTTGTAAATTGCATGGAAAAAATTTATAAGTAGGAGACCACAAATTTAAATTACATTTGTATTAAGTAGGTGGAAGGCAAAGTCCAATAGCTGTCAAATTTAATAAAGAAACCCCACAGTCTCCTCTCAAATTGCAATGTTATTTATTTTCATATTACATGCGAATTTTCTTAAATATATTTTATATACATATTAGTCGTGTCAATAATATAAATATTTTTTGAGAAACATATCAATTAATATTCTAAAACAAAAGTAATACCATATATAAGGAGGAAGTAATACCATATAATGATAGTAATATTGTTCTAAAATAAGAGTAATACCATATTATAATGTAGGAAGATGTTTGTTAAGTATATAATGAATGTTTGGTATATAATGCATGTTTTCTATGCATATAATGCATGTTTGTTAGATATATAATGCATGTCGAGATAGAATACGCAAATAGAATCTTAAATAAGTACAAAATGACAAAAATACCATATAATGCAGGTTTTTTGAGATAAAATGACCGAAAATTTTAGTAAAATCCTGAGTGTTCATTCATCAAAATCAATGGCGAGGATTGGTTCTTATTTCTTGTGGTAAGAGTGGTTCTCACTGGGCCATCCAATTGGTGATCCAACGCTCAAGACTAAATAAATTCCGTCTGCATTATAGTGTAATGAAACATGCAATAAAGGATAATTTTGTAATATTTTTTCTCTCTCCTCTAAAATCATCCTAAATCTTTAAATTATTATATCTCCTTCGATTTAGATTATTTTTTAATGTATCATATATCAAATTAAAGGTAATTTAATTATCTTTCAAACGTTGCATATGTTTCGATTTAAAAATCATCGTAAAAAATGAAAATTAGTGATTATATGCATAATTCTCGTAACAGTACACAAATTCTTATATAATGAATGGAGTTGCACAATATAATGCATTAAATTATATTATATAATGCAGAATATGATAGATAAAATGCAATAACTTTTTTCCTGCAAGATAATAAAATATAATTCATTATCATTGCATACTGTAGATAATATCATAGTTGTTATAAAAGTTGATCATATATTACTTGTATTTAATTATATATTTTTTTGTTATATTATACTCCTTCTGTCCCGCTACAATTGTCGCTTTTCATTTTGGCACATTAATTTCGGAGCTAGTGTTTAGTAACTAATTGTGGTTAATAGTAAAATTGGCAATCATAATTAACTTATTTAAGTCTTAAACAAGTTAATTATGATTGCCAATTTTATTATTAATCACAATTAAGTACTAAACATTAGCTCCGAAATTAATGTGTCAAAATGAAAAGCAACAATTGTAGCGGGACGGAGGGAGTACAAATGTATATTACTATATTATATAATGCATGTTTGTTAGGTATATAATGAATGTTTGCTAGGTATATAATGCATGTCGATGTCAATATAATGCATGAAGTTATATAATGAATACAATAGCACAATATAATGCTAGAAATTATAGTATATAATGCAAAATATGATAGATAAAATGCAACATATTTTTTCAGCGAAATCATCATTCATCATTATATTTGCACTTGTTATTATATAGTAATAACATATGCATTATAATGAAGGTTATATAATTTTTCTCTAAAATATACGTAATATTATGCATAATAGAGGAAGTAATGTCGTATAATGATAGTAATATTGTTCTAAAATAAGAGTAATACCATATTATAATGCAAGAAGATGTTTGTTATGTATATAATGAATGTTAGGGATATAATGCATGTTTCCTAGGTATATAATGCATGTTTCTTATGCATATAATGCATGTTTGTTAGATATATAATGCATGTCGAGATAGAATATGCATTAAATAAGTACAAAATGACAAAAATACCCTATAATGCAGGTTTTATGAGATAAAATGACCGAAAATTTTAGTAAAATCCTGAGCGTTCATTCATCAAAATCAATGGCGAGGATTGGTTCTTATTTCTTATGGTAAGAGTGGTTCTCACTGGATCGCATCCCTATATATATATATAGAGGAGGGATCATGTAAAAAAAATCCCCATGTGAGAAAAAAAAATGAATCATGTCCATCAGATCTAAAAAATTCAATGGTTGATATTGAATCAAGCAACAACTAAAATGCAATCAAGCAACAAAATAATCAAGCAACAACTAAAGCACAATCAAGCAATATTACAATCAAGCAACGACCTGAATACAATCAAGCAAAGCCGTGAATGCAATCAAGCATCTTTCTCACTTTCTCACGTTAAGAGTTTTCTCACTGCATCCGCTATATATATATATATATATATATATATACTATAATATATATATATATATATATATAGTAGTGATCATATCAGAATAGTTTTTAATATGAGAAATGAGAATAAATGTCAGCCTTTGATTTTGTGATTTCAACGCTCATGATCTATTTCACTCCGTGTGCAGTTTTCCTCGATTATCCTGCAGTTTTGCAAAATTAAGGTTATTTTTGTAATTTTAGCTTTTTTAAATTTGAAATAGTATCTCATCAGATTTTTTATTCCTTTCTTCGCGCGATTTGATTTCTTCTTCCTTCTTCGTTCGATTTGATTTATATTTCTTCTGTCGATCAGCTTTTTTTTCTTTGTTTCTGGATTTCGCATTCTTGTTCGGTCTTGACTTTGTTAATTGTGCATGAATATAGTTAAAAAAAATTGTTTTATTCAGATCGACGTTCATTTTTACTATTATATTGTGCATGTTTAGTGTTAACTTTGTGCATTTTTGTATCTTACAGGTTCATTTAGTACCAACTACCTTTTAGATGTAATATAAGATAAAATCTGGTGCTTTGATTTTTTAAACTAACGATTCAGATCAAATATTTTTAATTTAAAACTTCGCTGCAGTAATAAGGTAAAAAAGTTGCATTACTTGGAATTTTTTGGACATTTTGACATCATAATTAGATTTGCACAATTTTTCTTTCCTAAATTCATGGAATTTGATTCCTAAATTATTGCATTTCAAAATTAAATTCTCTTTCGTGCCTAATTTTGTGGGATTTGATCCCTAAATTATCAACATCTCAAAATTAACTTATTTTTCTTCTTTAATTTCAAATTTTAAGCAAAATCTTACAATTTATTTTAAATTTTTCTAAATTTCAAACATCACAATCCCTAATTTTCAGGAATTTTGATTTTGCATTACATGAAAAGTTGCATTATATGTTGCAGTATCTTAAAAAATGACATACGTTTATAATACATAGTATTACACCAAAGATAGTTGCATTAATCATTAAAAATAGTTGTATTAATGCAAGTACGAATACTTGTGTGATGCATAATTGAAGACGTATTTAATGCAATTTAATAGTATCAGAATTTTAATTATTGAATTTAAAATTATAACCAAACTTATACTTCGTCTAATGTCACATTATTAATAAAATAATATATGCATTTTATTAACTAATTCATTATTGTATCATAATGTATACCAATTTTACATGGAGATAAGAAACAGTCAGTTGTAAGAAGCAAATTTATAGGGTTAGTCAATGCAAGTTTATAGACTTAAACACTGTAAGTTTAATGGCTAAACTGCTGCAACTACATATATGTACATTCTCCAAAATTTTATACACAACTATAAAATAAAAAACTATATACTGCCAGTTTACAGTCTTGATAAATGCGAGTTTATAGGCTTAATCAATGCACATTTAGAGGCTTAATTATTGCAACAACGTAGTTAAGACATCCTGCTTCTTATTTGAACTCGATAAATGAATATCGAATCCAATAACTTTTGCATATTCTCTATAAAATTCAACCATATCATCTAAACTCCGAAAAACGTGTCCCTTGAATTGTTTCAATAAGCTCTGAACAATTGGCGTATTAATAACTTCAAAAAATAAAAACTTAAACCAGAACACTTGAATATATGCAATTGTATGATCGCTAATTATTTTAACTAGCAATTTAGCTAATGCTAATAATATAGCAGCAAATAAAATTATTGAATCCTGAGGAGTGAAATTTCAAAAACCTTGTATACTAAAATGTAGTTTCTTGAAATACTGTTTAGGGAAATTCAAATTTTGGGTTTTTCAGATTTTGAAAATAAAATAACTTGAAATTAAAACTGAAACAAAAAGTAGAAAAGACTTGAGAATTCAAATATGGGAAACACAGATTCCAAGGTTTTCTACCTATCAATTATTACATGCAATGAGAAATCAACCAATTTCAATTTATTTCCTAATCGTAGTGAAACATAAAAAAACTATTATGAATCTCTGAGTAAGACAATACATTAAGTAGATTGATTAATTATCTCTTATCTTTTCAGTCTTTGAGAATAATTTAATTAACTCCAAAACCCTACAAATTTATTCCTATAATCTATTTCTTTCTTTTTAGACAAGAAATCAGTCTATATTATGAAAATCTTTCCATTGAAAACTATTACTTTTTGAGTCTTTAATTTTCAAGTAACTAACCCTAAGATGTGGCCAACAACTCAATATTACAAATTAATCATATAATTCATAAACTACGATAGGAAAGGAAAATTGATTCAATTAATCAAACATGCATACTCGATAATTCGAAACCCTAGAATTCGAGATCAATTTAGTTACACATATTCATGATGGAGATTATCAAGAAAAGATAAAACCTGAACTTAAATTGCATAACATAAACTGGGTGTAGATATTGATGCCCGAATTCTATAGTAGTTGTCCAAATATCCGACTCCAAAATAAAATCACAATTGCTGTTGTTGAATCTCTAAAACTGAACTCTAAAAGATGGCATGTCCCTAAAAATCGAAATTACAAGGCTTTTTATAGTAGAGGTTGATGTATCATACACTATCTAGGATTAGATATATTTATATCTTCAAACAGGATCAAATCTGGAAGGTTACGGACTTGCATCGATCGACGTGGAATGCACGTCGATCGACACACTTGAAATGGCCGCGTCGACCGACGTGAGATCCACGTTGATCGACACGAAGGCCACTGGCTTGTCTGCGTCAAGCCCTGCGTTGATTGGTCCAAAAGTGTGCTACATCGATCGACACAACACCATGTCGATTGACATAGACCTGGAGCCCGAACACTCCTTCGAATCTTCACTGATTTCTACCCGAAAACCTGCAAAACACATCACCACGGTCATTACAAGCACAAAAGCCATTCCATGCTTGACAATATATGTGAAATGCGCCATAAACTACTAAAAACAACTAAGAAGTAACTCATAAGTCAGTGAAAATACGAACTTATCAACTCTCCCAAACTTAAACTATTAATTGTCCTCGACCAATTCACAGACAAGAATTCAAATCACATGTAGATATAAGTGTGCAATGCCTCACAAGTTTCTTCACTATCCAAGTGGCACTCATTCACATAAATCACACAATCCAAACATAGTTCAAATTATCAAATCTTTGAAGAGGAACCTCACACGGCACTGTTTGCACTCATCGCTTAAATGTTTATGGGTAGGTGTTTCTCTCAATTCAAGGCCAAAGCTCACACTTACCATAGGTTTGATAAGTTTCTCATCTCTCCATTGCTTATTAGTATAGCTTTTCAGGGAATCAAATTGATCTTAATTTGGTTGTAATGTGGCTTACCTAAAAGGTGGGATATTTTTGGCTAAGTGACTTAAATTTTCCTTTTCAATCATCACAACACACCAATCATGATGGGTTTTGTATACTGAAAGCATTTATTATAATGAGTATACAATGGTTTATTTCTCCTATCTGTTAACAATCTTACATGTATGAACAATGGTATCCTCTTGTCTCACCGATAGGGATGCTCATACGGCGTGTTGTAGATCGCAGAAGACAGTATGATCACTTAACCTAGTGAGGCATAAACTTGATCATAGCCGAGACAGCGTATGAGGATACGTCTGTCCGGATGGCTGCGGCATTGTCGGAATAAGTAGTCTGTTTTGGTTACTTGAAATGCTGGTACGCAGAGGTGGCGTATTGATGGACCGCAGTGAGATGTATTCGTTTGTCTGACATTAGCGAATACAAGATCTCGTTATATTGATTGAGTCCAAACCCTAACGAAGGTTCATGGGTTTGCACGGGTTGACTGTTGCTTTGACTTGCCATGGTGGAGAGCCTAAGTAACGTGCTCGTATATCCGCATCTTGGGTAACAACAATTCGTGTAGTACCGCCTGAGACTGGGTTTAGGTAACCATATCCGAGTAATAGGATGGGGACATTCCCCGAGGAGCTCAATAAAATTCATCGTGTCAAAGTCCTGTAGGCTGATTAAGTTCAGGCACGAGTGATAAGGATTGAGTGGTACTACTCATGAATAATAAGATATTAATTAATTGTAGTTAGAGCTTGTCAGAGGCTCCGATTAATTAATGGATGTCCGGTAACCTTAAATATGGGAATTCTCAATTAATGCAGCCCGTTCTCATTACGTGGTAATAAAGGGGTAGGTCAGTATTAATTCTGTGGTGAAAAAGAATTAATATTAATTAATTGTGTCCTGGGTTGTGGACATGAGAATTAATTAATTTATAGGCCCACTTTATTATTTGCATTAGGTCCCAGGTCTGGCCCAAGGAAAGTGTGCTGAATTGAGCCCAGGAGCCCATTAGGGTTTACAACCCTAGGTCTATCAATAGACAGCTCTCTCTCAGAAGTTGTAATACTGTTGATACACACTAAACCTAGGAGAGAGAGAGAGGGGCGCCGATCCTGTTTTAAAGGGAGGAGAATTTCAATTCTGGTCCTGCTCAAACCACAGATCTATGGAGTCCTCACCAGTAGTAGATCTGAACAGCACCGGGATACAGATCTGAAGATCTAATCTGGAGAACTACAGATTTCTTTCTTCACTTTTATTTTCGATTTTATTCTAAGAAATTAAATTTCTAATTTCTGATTCCGCAAATAAAATCGAATTGCGTGGTTGAATTCAAGTTGGAAATATAAACGCGAAAGATCGGTTCAGACTCGACGGAATAACGGTAATTCCTCAATCAACAATTTTGGTAATTAAATTCATCGGAGCATGCTAGGATTTATCTTCTATTTAATTATGCATAAAATCCATAGATTGATCCGATTCAGTTTGGTTTTGGTGATTCGGTTTACGAAAAAACCCTACAATTGGTATCAGAGCCAGGTTCTTGATTTATGGCTCTTTTGTGTATAATTAAATTCGATATGCATGTATGTATGAATTTATTGTTGTAGATGGTTTTTGTTCCTCGTGGCAACCCGTGTGATTCAGCCTGCGGTGGTTTATCTGTGTAGGGCTGAATTATTTTTGTAAAATCACGAGAAAATTCGTGATTAGTGTAGATTTGAAAAATTGTAATATAATAGATTTTCTGTAATTTTTCAAATTATGTAATTGGACGGGTCGAGGACGAAGAACGAAGACGTAGGGCCGACGGAGGACGACGGCAGGCATGGCACGCGGCACGGCAGGCGCGAGGTCGAAGCGTGCAGCTCGCGCACGGCACTCGGCCTGCGTGCGCGCAAGGCAGGCCGCCAGTGCGGGCGCGGCAGGGGCATGCGCGGGTGCACGGCAGCGGCGGCAGCGCGGGGCGCACACGGGCGTGCAGGTGCGCGGCGGCGACGGCGGCGATGGTCGTCGTCGGCTGATGCTGTCCCGTTGCGGTGGCTTGTGGTTTTGGTGGTTTGTACAATCCTGTGTAAACCCTAGGGTTTGCATTAGGGTTAGGGCAAATCATCAAATCACAAAGGCCTAAATCCCAAAAGATTTGGTGGATCAAGATTTGGAGGCCCTTGAAGATTTGGGAAGATTTGAAAAGATTTTGAATTATCCAAATTAAATTCAAATTCAAATTGTAATAGATAGAATTTAATTTTTCTATTTTTGGGGCCACGAGGAATTTTTGTTTGTCTTAATTGTCCTCGTATGATATGTGATTTATTTATGTGCGCAATTAAGCATGTGTAGATAATAGGAAAAACATGATTTATCGCTTTTATTATTTACAGCTTTCCAAGCATGCTTATGTGATTAATTTCTTGTTGGATTATATTTTGGGAATTTTTGGGCTTGTATTATTACATGCAAAAATTTGGGAAATATAATGACAAAGGAATTATGTGTGCGCATAAAGAAACATTTTAAAAGAAAAATACTAAGCAAATTTTTTAATTAAAATCAATAGGCCTCCACAAAGCGGTCCTAGGCTGTAAGTGTATCTCTCGTTCTAGTAAACGTCTACGAGTGTAGCTTGCTAGTTCCTAGAGGTGCATGGGTACGGTTGTTGGGATTTCTAGACAATCAATTTAAATCATGTGAATAGTGGGAGGGTTTTGCGTAAACGTCTACGAGTGTAGCTTGCGTAGATCTCTTTCACAAGTATTCTAGGATTGATTTAAATTATAGATAACACAAGCTTTAAGGGCTGTGCGGTATGGTTACGTGCCATGCTAAATTGTCTCTTTTGGCTGGAGTTAAATTTGTGGTTAATTGATTAGAAGCATCTTAGAATATAATGCAAGAATTGCATCCCTGTTCTTGAGAGATGGCTTGATCTAAGGTTTTCACTAATTATTAATTTCTAGTGTCAAAAGCTTCCTAACATGGTAGTAAAATTAAATGGATTGGGGCTTAAAACCCGCAGTTCTGGTTGAGGGTGACATCGTAAACGTCTACGAGTGTAGCTTGCGGTGGGAACTCTTGGGCAATTAGTGGAAAACATTTGTATTTGATTTATTAAAAGGTTTTCAATGCATTTGTTTTCGTAGTTCTACATGTATGTTCTTATTTAAGATTCTTTATTTTTTCAGATATGTGTATGTCTAATGTCATCAATATTCTCTCACAAAACACTCTAACTGGTCCAAACTTCCTGGAATGGAAGCGCAATCTCGAGTACCTCCTGATTGCAGAAGAACATATGTTTGTTCTGCAAGTACTTCATCCCGAAGTGCCAACTACTGAATCCAGCCAAATGGATATAGACTTTTATAACAAGTGGGAGAAATCGAACAATGTAGTCAAGTGCTACAAGATGACCACTATGTCGAAAGTCTTACAGCAGAAACATGAGCACCATAGGGAGGCTTATGACATCATGACGAGTCTGGAGGCAACCTATGGGGAAACTGATAGAGCCGTCAGGTTCAATCTCATGAGGGAAATCGTGAGTAAGAAAATGACTGATGGCACCTCAGTGAGAGAGCACGTAGTTACCATGACTTACCTCATGGATGAACTACCTGTACATGGTGGAGGTATCGACGCTGAGGCTAAGGTCGATATCATACTGAACTCTCTAACCAAGTCCTTTCAGAGTTTTAGGCTGAATGTTGTCATGAACAAGAAAGAGTATACTCTTAACGAGTTGCTCAATGACTTGATGGCAGCGGAATCGGTCATGAACCCTCAAAAGGTTGCCTTGGCCACTTCTGGTAATCTCTCTGCTGTACCAAAAAGTATGAAGCGGAAGAAAGGGATTAAGAAGTAGGCCAAGAAGACACCTATGAAGGATGGTGGGGCTGAGAAAAGGCCTAAAGTGGCGACTGAAAGGGACAGGTGCTTCAGGTGTGGTAAGAAAGGACACTGGAGGAAAGATTGTCAAGCCAACAAAGCTAGACAAGGTATGCCATTTTACATGTATAACTATAAGCATGATTAGAGTCCGTTGTTGCTCTCCTAGAGCTTTAAGCACTGACTTGTTGATCATGTTGTTGTACTTTGCAGGGGACCGTGCCGACAAGGCTGGTGAGTGATGGCAAGAAGATACTAAACTGGATGAAGGCAACGTCTTAGGATGGAGCTTCATGGAGTTTTCTTTTCTTTATGTTTTGATGAATTAAGTACATTTGAGAGTTTATTTGTGGGCCGTGGTTTATCGGCAGGACAAATTTTATCAACTTTTATGGATATTTGTTATTTATGATTTTATTATTGGTAATAACAATGTTATCCGTTATGGGATGTTGATTTACAATCTCTATGTTACTTCGATCAAAACATGTCCTTTATATTGCATGTAATTCATCCGTAATTGATAATCCTAGAAAGAGAAAACTTCTTCTGATGAGGATCTTACATATCTTTGGCACTTGAGACTGGGTCACATCAGCTTGAAGCAGATACAAAGACTTGCAGATGATGGTACATTGGACTTAGTCCGGGCTGTACCTTATCAAGTCTGCGAATCCTGCATCGAGGGCAAGATGTCAACTAGGCCTTTCAAGGCTAGTCAGTCTCAAGAAGAGGAAGTGTTGGAATTGATCCATTCTGACTTATGTGGACCGATGTCCAGGCAGGTTCGTGGAGGGTACGAGTACTTCGTCACTTTCATTGACGATTACTCAAGGTACGGATACGTTTACTTGCTTCGCTACAAGTCTGAATGCTTTGAGAAATTCAAAGAGTTCAAGGCTGAGGTAGAAAAGAAGGTCGGGAAAACTATCAAGTCGCTGCGACCTGACCGCGGTGGCGAATACCTCGGTAACGAGTTCCTGCCGTATTTGTCAAAAAATGAGATTACATCCCAGTGGACTGCACTGGGTACTCCCCAGCAAAATGGTGTAGCTGAAAGAAGAAATAGGACTCTTCTAGAGATGGTAAGATCAATGATGAGTTATGCAAACTTACCAATTTCGTTTTGGGGCTACGCATTGGAAACAACAGCTTACGTGCTTTATGTGGTGCCTTCTAAATCAGTTCCTAAGACGCCTTCTGAGCTCTTCCTTGGTTGCTAACCTAGTTTGTGCAAGTTTAGAGTATGGTGCTGTCCGACACACGTACTATCGAAGGAACCTGATAAGTTAGAAAGAAGGTCAAAAGTAATGTTGTTCATAGGGTATCCCAGGCAAACGAGAGGTGGTTACTTTTACTCTCCTGAGAGTCAAAGAGTCGTTGTTAGCACCAATGCTAGATTCTTGAAGGGCGAGTATGTGAGTAATCACAGGCCAAGGAGTGAAATCGTTCTTCAAGAAATTGAGAACGAGAATGTTATTCCAAGGGTAGGGGAGCTTGTAGATGTGGGTGCACCTGTGATAGGTACAACACCACATACACGTTCTTCAGTGCAAGGTGCAGGACCACAAGTTACTGCACCTACTACTGACACGACACCGATGCCTCGTCGTAGTGGGAGAGTTATTTTCCAGCCGGAAAGGTACATGTTCATGGGTGAGTCTTCGGACTTGAGCTCGGAAGATGGACATGACGACTCTGACCCACTAACTTACGAAGAGGCAGTGCAGGACAAGGATATTGCCAAATGGTGTGTCGCCATGAATTCTAAAATTGAATCCATAACTGCTATGGATGTATACCAGAAAACTGATTTGCCGGATGGCTTTAGGGCCATAGGATTTAAATGGGTATACAAGAGAAAGAAGGGAGCGGATGGAAAGATCATGGCTTTTAAAGCCAGGTTAGTGGCAAAGGGTTATAGTCAGAAAGAGGGCATTGACTATGACGAAACCTTTTCACCCGTAGCCATGCTCAAATCCATCTGGATACTCCTTGCCATAGCTGCGCATATGGACCTCGAGATCTGGCAGATGGATGTCAAAACCACTTTTCTAAACAGTTACCTTGAAGAAGGTAGGGACATCTATATGCAGCAACCCGAGGGTTACGTAAGCAAGGGCGAAGAACATCTTGTCTGGAAGCTAAGGAAGTCCTTGTATGGACTTAAGCAAGCTTCAAGATCGTGGAACTTACGTTTTCAAAGATGTGATTAAATCCTATGGATTTGCACAGTTGGAAAACAAAAGTTGTGTTTACCGACTTTGTGTCAGTGGGAGCGTGGTCTTCCTTGCACTTTACGTTGATGACATACTCCTATTTGGAAACAACGAGGGAGTGATGTCCGAAATCAAAGCTTGGTTATCCGAACAGTTCCAAATGAAGGATCTGGGAGAATCTGGCTATATTCTTGGGATTAAGGTCTTACGAGATCGTAAGAGAAGAATGTTGAGCTTATCCTAGGCATCCTATGTGGATACTATGATTGCCCGGTTCAGCATGCAACTTGCCAAGAAAGGCTTGCTACCTTTCAGACATGGCGTTCATCTTTCTAGTGGGCAGTGTCCTCAGACATAGTGGGAGAAAGATGAGATGAGTCTTGTACCATATGCTTCGGCAGTGGGTAGCCTCATGTATGCGATGCTGTGTACCAGGCCAGATATCTGTTATGCCGTTGGCATGGTAGCAAGATATCAGTCTAACCCTGGACAGGCGCACTGGACTGCTGTAAAGCACATCCTCAAGTATTTGAAAAGAACTAGGAATTTCTGCCTAGTTTATCAAAGTGAGGATTTGTGCCCTGTGGGTTATACAGACTCGGATTTCCAAGGAGACCAGGATGAGAAGAAATCGACCTCAGGATATGTGTTTACCTTGGGAGGTGGAGCTATATCTTGGAGGAGCTCAAAGCAGAAATGCATTGCTGACTCCACCATGGAGGCGGAATATGTCGCCGCCTCCGACGCCTCGAAAGAGGGGGTATGGCTCCGGAACTATCTTTTAGTGTTGGGCGTGATCCCGAGTTTGCCGAGGAGCATCACAATTTATTGTGATAACTCTGGTGCAGTGGCAAACACAAAGGACCCGCGGTCTCACAGGGCAAGCAAACACATAGAGAGAAAGTACCATATCATACGAGAAATCGTATCGAGGGGCGATGTGCTGATTAAGAAGATTGACACTGCTGACAATCTTGCTGATCCATTTACAAAGAGCTTGCCGCAGAAAGTTTACGAAAGACATATTCGTGAGCTGGGTCTGAGGTCGATGCCGACCACTGACAGTGGTTAAAAAGACAGCAGAATAGATAGACGGACTATATACTCTGTAATAGCTTGATTATGCTTTGAGTATAAGGGTTAAGGGTTTAGGGTTTAAGCTTGATTATGCTTTGTATACTGAAAGCATTTATTATAATGAGTATACAACGGCGTATTTCTCCTATCTGTTAACAATCTTACATGTATGAACAATGGTATCCTCTTGTCTCACCGATAGGGATGATCATACGGCGTGTTGTAGATCGCAGAAGACAGTATGATCACTTGACCTAGTGAGACATAAACCTGATCAGAATCGAGACAGCGTATGAGGATACGTTTGTCCAGATGGCTGCGGCATTGTCGGAATAAGTAGTGTGTCTTGGTTATTTGACATGCTGGTACGTAGAGGTGGCGTATTGATGGACCGTAGTGAGATGTATTCGTCTATTTAACATCAGCGAATACAAGATCTCATTATATTGATTGAGTCCAAACCCTAACGAAGGTTCAGGGGTTTGCACGGGTTGACTGTTGCTTTGACTTGCCATGGTGGAGAGCCTAAGTAACGTGCTCGTATATCCGTATCTTGGGAAACATCAGTTCGTGTAGTACCGCCTGAGACTGGGTTTAGGTAACCATATCCGAGTAATAAGATGGGGACATTCCCTGAGGAGCTCAATAACATTCATCGTGTCAAAGTCCTGCAGGCTGATTAAGTTCAGGCACGAGTGATAAGGATTGAGTGGTACTACTCAGGAATAATAAGATATTAATTAATTGTAGTTAGAGCTTGTTAGAGGCTCCGATTAATTAATGGATGTCCGGTAACCTTAAATATGGGGAATCTCAATTAATGCAGTCGGTTTTCATAACGTGGTAATAAAAGGGTAGGTCAGTATTAATTTTGTGGTGAAAAAGAATTAATATTAATTAATTAATTGTGTCCTGGGTTGTGGACACGGGAATTAATTAATTTATAGGCCCACTTTATTATTTGCATTAGGTCCCAGGTCTGGCCCAAGGAAAGTGTGCTGAATTGAGCCCTGGAGCCCATTAGGGTTTACAACCCGAGGTCTATAAATAGACAGCTCTCTCTCATAAGTTGTAATACTGTTGAAACACACTAAACCTAGGAGAGAGAGAGAGGGGCACCGATCCTGTTTCAAAGGGAGGAGAATTTCGATTCTGGTCCTGCTCAAACCACAGATCTACAGAGTCCTCAACAGTAGTAGATCTGAACAACACCGGGATATAGATCTGAAGATCTAATCTGGAGAACAACAAATTTCTTTCTTCCCTTTTATTTTCGATTTTATTCTAAGAAATTAAATTTCTAATTTCTGATTCCGCAGATAAAATCGGATTGCGTGGTTGAATTCAAGTTGGAAATTCAAACGTGAAAGATCGGTTCAGACTCGACGGAATAACGGTAATTCCTCAATCCACAATTCTGGTAATTAAATTCATAGGAGCATGCTAGGATTTATCTTCTATTTAATTATGCATAAAATCCATAAATCGATCCGGTTCAGTTTGGTTTTGGTGATTCGGTTCATGGGAAAGCCCTACAAATCATACCATAACCACATCACTCATCACAATCTCAATCACTTGTTCTTTCTTCCTTCTCTCATTTTTTTCTAGGGTCCCTTCATATTCATAAATTTATTTTGTGAACTTACATAGTATCTTTTTTTTCTTTTATGCATTCTTTTTCACTTTATTTCATTCTCACTCTTGGGGACCCTAATTCAATTATAATCCTTGGGAAATTTAGTGAATTCCTACAATTCACAACAAAATCCCGACAATCCCCATTGTCCAACCATCTACTCCTCACGTTTATCAATCATTCTAAATAAAAGAAAATTCATTCAAGGCTCAAATGAGCTACGAGTGGAGATAATCAAGGGTTAGTGTATGGGAAATGGCTACGAAATAACATGCATATAATCACTTTCACCCTATTACTACACTCATGCATCCTTGAGAGAGAAACTCGTCAAATTCTAGAAGGGTTATTGCTAATGTTCTTGTCCCACATCAAACGAAAAAGAAGGCTCGAATTCTTACACAGGGTTTAAATTTTTGTTTCTCTTCAACAATCATCCAATTAAAACAGTCTATCATGCACAATTCACGCTTCAGAGAGCAATTCATCAAGCAAATAACTCCTATCATTGGCTACTTTATCACACAAATTTTCATTCCACGTCGGCAAATAAAAAATCATAAACCAACTATTTTCATTCAAGGGAGGACGAGTCACATTCTCAAGAACCATCATAACCAAAAAAAGTTCTGATTGTCCTAGGTTTAAAGCTCCTAAAAACTAGAATGCTAACTAATGACCTTATGCAACAATTGTAAACACGACTCCTACATAAAACGCATCAAACAGAAAGCAGTAAATAAAGCGATAAAAATGTTTCCCTTTTTCATCGTCCTCGTCCCCCTAAACTTGTTTCACTCGAAGGAGTGGACAAGTTTGAAAGTTAGATAGGAAAAGAGAAACAGTACCTCAATCCTCCTTCGGAGGATCCTGCATCTCCACGTTGGTATGTGCCCAGGTTGGGAGTCTCCGGCGCCGTTCATGGTGCTATTGTAGGCGGCTTGTGTATATAGACTCAGGCAAATCATCCTCGTTCAAAAGGAGTCACTGCAGGTGGCTGTCGAAGCAATTGAGCCTCATGATCACGTGCTGGCAGAACTCGGCATACTGAGTGCGCTTCGCCGCATGCTCCACAGCCTGCTGCTGTATGAACTGGTAGATCATAACCAGATCCACTCCAGATGATGAAGACTCCCCCGTATAGAGACTGGTCGAAGCTCCACCGGCCCATCCCAGAATCTCCTCCTTGAAAGATATATCCTCACCAACTCTCTCCCCATGCTCCTCCTCCTAGGAGGCATCCTCCCTCGTAGCATCTGTTGGGGGGTGTGTCATGATGTTAATTGGCTAGCAAGCATCGGCGCTGATGCCTCTCCTCCCGTTGCTCCTCGCGAGTGAGCACTCACTGGTCCGAGCAAGTCTACGGTCGGTGCTTGAGCCGGGAGGTACATGCTCTCCCTCGTGGTCCAACCATAAGGTGCATATGGGTCTCGGTACTCATCAACTGATTGTCATGAAATATGAGGTCCGTAACGTGTGTGAGGTTCGGCTGAGGTAACAAAAACATATCTCCATTAGACATCTTCAGTGCTCAACCACCCTCATGTGATGCTAGCATCTGCATTTGCACCAGCTGTGCTGTGCCGAGCCCTCTAGTGTCAGGTAGCATCTCAATGTCGGACAGATCAATCCCCAAGTGCTCTTGGGTCGGGGTAATTGATCCCCCACTCTATATGTTGCCCTTGGTGGCCTTCACTTGCCTCCTCCAATGATCCATCACCAATGGTGCGAAGCTGAAGTGTTCCCCATCAACATGTAATGTATGGCTAAGAGCTCGCCAAACCTCACCTTCCCACTCTCGTGACGACCGGTGATAGACACCCCCATGCAACGTTGAAGGTATTGGAACACTGGGTTGTCAATGGAAGAGGCTTTCATGCCTCATGCATGCATCAAACTCTTCTACCTCCAATTGTGCTTCTGCTGCAATTTGATACCAAAACTCGATCGTATTGAAGTCCTTGGTAATGAAACCAATTCCATTCTTCGGGCTTCCCTGTAATCCATCCAACACATCTCTAGGAAGTTGGAAGGTCTGATTAAGCAGCTGGAATCTGATGGTTGTGGGCTCTCCCTCCGGTTGAACCTCATACAATTGGAGTGAAGCAAAGAACTCTTTCACTAGCGATGGGTAAGTAGGCCACTGTGCTGTTATTCATCTACTCCACCCGACTCTCCTCAGCAATGCCTCAACGTCAGCCCAAATCCCTAGACTGTCCATGGTTGTAGCGCAGGGGTAGAGAGTCTTTCTAACTCTGAACTTTGCATCGCAAAATTTTTGGTAGAGTTGCTCCGCTTCTGGGT
Organism: Plectranthus barbatus; assembly: GCA_026898455.1. Lineage (NCBI taxonomy): Eukaryota > Viridiplantae > Streptophyta > Magnoliopsida > Lamiales > Lamiaceae > Plectranthus > Plectranthus barbatus. Next base: position 79,861 of record JAPKLW010001967.1, on the reverse strand, counting down.
CAACAAGCTGGGGCCTAAAAGCCATGGTGGTCTGCAAAAATAGAGGTAAAAGTCTCAGATCACAATTATAACTCACTTTATAATTTTTTTTTCAAGCAACACCACAATTTTAACACAATTTACTTCATGTAGCAACTACCCATTTAAAATTGACTTTACACTCCTGCAATTCACACCCAATTAACATATGTTTCATCCTTAATCGAAAAAATTTCAACCTAATTTGTGTGCAAGTAGAAATACTAGCAAAATAAGGCAAACCCAACTACGCTAGAATCGAAATTATTCAATCCCATGACTACAAAATCCCATAATGTGAACAAATCGACTAGAACTACAACCCATGTCGAACAATTGAGCAAGAATTCCATAGAAGTCGAAAATTAAAGCTAAATACGAAATAGAGAGCACAATGGTTCAAAATCCACAAAATACTGAAAAAGACTTCAAGAATCACAAAATAACCGAAAGGGAAGAGTTTATGATTCATACCTTGTTGGTCCCGGTTTATCAGAGTGTATAACGTTACGCAGCGGAAATATTGAACTTATAAGTCTAACTTGCACTCTGTCCTGCTGGTTGCTTCAGCTGACTGGCTGACTGGCTGGTCAGCTGATAGCTCAACACTTAGAATATTTTAAGCCTAGTTTGCACAGTTATCAGTTTTCAGATATACACCAGCACTTGAGTGCTGGGTTTCAAATACAAATTTAAATACTGAAAGCAGATAAAGGCAAAGGATTTTTATAGTGGTTCGATCAACTGATCTACGTCCACTCTCCAGTCGACTCACTGGAAATTCACTATAAGAGTAATCCGGTACAAAGTTCCTACGATCTATCTCCAGCTGGTAAATGCCCCGTCTACCAGTCCACTGGATCAACCGCTCCCGGTCCTTGTCCTTCTTCAACTCTCGTCAGATGGATGGAGTGCGAGCACGTCACTTCAACCTCCTCCTCTGACTGGTTGGGTGTTGAGTTCTCCCAAGAACGTAAATCCTTTACGGCAAACTGCCCGTAATAACTCAAGAGCTGGCTGGCTCTAGAGCTGCTATGTTCTTCCTCAGAAAGAGAAAGAACACCAAGTGAGGTCTAAACTTACAAGCAGGAAGCTTGAAGTCTCGTGTTTGAAAGATATCAACACACGGAAAAGCTTTAAAGAAAGCCTCGAAAGATGCTTGCTTGCTTGCAATGAATGTTCGTTCTTTCGGTAGTTGGAGAGTATTGAATGTTCAGGATGCAAGCGTGTAAGCCAGCGTGCAAGCGTGGAAGCGTCGAAGCCTGGAAGCGTCTTAAATGTTGGTAGCTCCGACCTATTTATAGACGCAGGATCCCATTCAAATTTTTAGCCGTTTGGACACATCCGGAATGGGTCTCTGTCCTCGGATGTACTTCAGATGGCGGCAGGTAGGAATTTCAGGAAAACGCCATACCTGTGTCTGCTTTTTCTGACACAGACCTCTTTGTGTCAGAACGGCATTATTTCGTCAGTACGAGGAATCGCAACTGGTGTCTTGAACTAATAGACTTTAAGGATATCCTTCCTTAAAGTCTTACTTTGTCAGTATATTCCTCAGACGAATCTTCTTTTTGTCTCTAAGACTCTGGGAGAGTGAATCTTGAATTCTGCTGGTAACCTCCGACTGGTAGAACATACTGGTGATCTTGTGCTGGCAGTCTCTGCTGGTGACTTAGCGCTTGCACAATCTTAGTCTACCAATTTGTCTGGATGTTAACTCTTGGAATCTCCCATGACTGGTGGCTTCACCGCTGGTGAATAGTGTCAGCCAGAACACGTATTCTGCTGGTAGGAATTGTCAGCCTCCTGCTGGTGAAATCCTTCCAACTGGTGAACAGTAGCCAGTCATTAGCTCTTGACTCCATGCTGATGAACAGTGTCAGCATGGGTCTGTCAGTCGTCTGCTGGTGAAATCCTTCACCAGGTAAGAGATTCTCATACTGATGAACAGTGTCAGCATGTCTTGATCAGCTACGACTTACAACTCAAAAGACCTAAACAGGACTTTACATTTGAGACTAGAGCTATTCTAGAGACAAACTGACGCTGGTTGGACTTAGGATTTGATCCACCAAAACACTTAAACACCAAATCAAGGATCTAAGCTATCAACTGGGGAAGGAAAACTTAGATAATTTTCCCAACATACCTTAAGTTGTAGTGGCGAATTTGGTGAAAATTTTTGAAGGGTTTGAGTTTGGGGAAGAGGAAGTTCGTGCGTGTGTGTAAAGTGAATGAAAAAGAAATAAAAACAGGGTTTTACACTTACCTCGTGCGCCTCTGTTACACATGCGTCGATCAACAAGACCTAATTTCCCCCCATTTTTTATTTTTTATATATAAAATACGAACTCAGAGTATTACGTCGATCGACGCAACCCCGAGTTGATCGACACAGAAATAAAAATGATGTCGATCGACACACAATGACGTCAATCGATGCAGACCTGAACCAACAGAGAGAATTAAATCAATTCGAAATAAACTAAGATGAAAGTCATTGTGTTGGTCCCAGATCAGAGTACGAGTAATGTGCAGCGGACGTAATAAAATAGTTAAATATACTCTAACTAAGAGCAGTTCCGTTTGCAATATGCAGTTTTTGCTTAACAGTTTTTAGAAACATAGTTTAAGTTACCTAGCAGATTAGGTTAACAATTTTACTGTTATGCTCAGTCAGCAATTTATACACTTTAACACTTACACGCTAAGTGTTGAAGGTTTCAAGATAGTTGAAAACTATAAAGTGCGTAAGGTAAATAAAATTGTAAACGACACAGGATATTTATGGTGGATCGAAGCCTCAAGTCCTACGTCCACTTTTTGGATATTAGATCCGGTAATTCACTAAGTTATGAAGATACAATCCTCATGATCTATAGCCAGTTGCTGTAGAGACCTCTGTCCAGAGCACAATGGATCACTCGCCCAGGCAGTTGTACTTCACTCCTTCTTCAGTCTGTCGAAGGCTCTGCGTCTTCTCTGTGGACCGGCTCGAAGTTGGACTGAGGACAAACCTCCCTTTTCCTTCTTCGGTAGGTTGGATAATTTTGTTCTTCCCAGAATGTTGACTGGTCGGCGGTTGCCTGTAATAACCCGTTCTTCCTTTGCAAGATCAGGCTGCAATGTTCTTACTCTGAAAGTAAGAACACAAAGATAGTAGATTAAGTCAGCTGGCTTAATCTTCGTGTACTCAAAGTCACACGGTGAATCTCCAGAGATTCTTTTAGCAATGAATGCTTTGTGTTCAATAAATGAACCACGATAATAACGTCTTCTCGCTTGATAGCTTTTAATGCTTGAGCTTTGGTTTCAGCCGAGAGACAATAAATATGTCGGAGATTCAAATCTGCGAGGGTATTTAGATGGGCAGAGAGGCAAAGGTTTTTATGTCTCTGTTGGTCCTGCTATTTATAGGTGAGACACCAAAATATAGCCGGTAGAGACATTGGAAAGGATATCCAATCATAATCCATACTCTTCTGAAAAGTCGCTTGTCTTTCGACTTTTTCTGCTACAACGTTCTGCTTTTTTGAGCAGTTCGTACTTGTTGTGTCAAACATCGAACAATGTTGTATGCCAGTCGCAGCTGAGTATCTGTCCGTCTTTTATTATTGACTTCTTTGAAGTTCCCCTGCTACATGTTCGACATCTTGTTACGCACGCATTCCTTGACGCAAAACTGTCTAGGTTTGAAACTGCGAGTACCTCTCAACAGTTTCTATGTGAAGACTGTGTCCACAGTTTTGTGGCCTTGCTCTGCTCGTCTTCGTCTTCTAGATACGACAGTTATCTCGTCTGAATGGCGTCTTCCTCAAAACTGTTCCACAGTTTTGTTGACTTCCTTCTTCCTAGACTATTACAACTCGATTATCCAATACAAGGATTACATGAGGTATTAACTCTAAGACCTAAACTTTGGTATATAGTTTTGATATATCAAAACATCAAATTAAGGTAGGATTTCTATATCAATACCTAACAATTTCCCCCTTTTTGATGTTGTTAAAACCATACCTCTAAGTCTATCTCAGTAGATGAAAAAATGCAGTTGATCTTAGTTTACAAATTTTTCTATCTAACACTGCTCAGAACTGTGCCACTTCTACACTCGACCTACTCTAAATGATCTTCCCCCTTAATGGGATAATACTTATCAAATTAAATCAATCAATTTAGAGCAATAAGAGAGGAAGGATTGCTGATCACACTGGAAAATGTGAATTCAGCTAGACAAGAATCAAGGTAAGAGACAATAAGCAGTTGTCTTCAAACCAACAGTTTTCCACTTTTCAATAGATATGATCGTTTACAGGTACATGAAAAGTTAAAAAAAACTATAGTAAATAGAAGACATTCAAAATGTAAAACAAAGCAAAAGATAAATTCGTGACCTTGCTCACATGTCTTGACTCTTGTCCTTCTCCCTTTCTTGATTGGAGGAATCTGCGTCTTTTAGCTTCGAGGAAGTTGCGGTAGATATGGGAAGCAAACCAGCTTTCGCCTTGAGGACTGAGGTTACATCTGAGAAGTGTTTCCTATCTTCCTCTCTGGCAATCATTAGTAGATTCAACTTCATTGTAATATCATCATCCCGCTTTCTGCGCTCTTCTTCCTGCTTTCTGTATTCCTCATCTCGTTTTTTCTGTTACTCTTCTCGTTTTTGATCATAATATCAACTACAGCTTTAGCGACTCATCCCTTCTCTTTTCCCCCTTTTTGACAATATCAAGAACAAAAGCCATCTGCTGTTCCACTCGATGATCTATCTCTTGTCTCATAACATCATAGGATAGAGGGTTCACAGCTACTGAAAGAGGATTAGGAGACAAAATTCCTTCAACTGTGGCTAATGCTCTAGAGTCTTCATTGGTTTGACTTTGAGAGGTAACAGTGGAATGCTCAAGTTGAAGAGGGTTTCTGCTTGTTGCTGTCTCTTCCTCCTCCTGTTTGTCTGTAGTTGTTGGTGCATCATGTTTAGCCTGTTCAGCAGCGTCTCCTGCTGCCTTTTGATGTGCTTCAGCACTTGCAGCTTCTTCAATTTGTCGCTGGAGCTCAGCAGTTTCTTCCTCTTTTCGCTTAATCTCAGCAGCTTCTGCCTCTTGCTGATGTTTAAGCTCAGCAGCTGCTTCTGCTTCTTTCTATCGCTAGAGTTCAGCAGCTTCTTCCTTTTTGCGCTTTAGCTCTGATGCTGCCTCTTCTTCTTGCTTATTTTTCTGCTCAGTAGCTGTAGCTTCCTCTTGCTGTCGTTTAAGTTCAGCACCTGCCGCTTCTTGTTCTTGTTGCCTTCTGAGCTCAGCAGCTGCTTCTGCTTCTTGATGTCTCTTGAGCTCAGCAGACGCAGCCTTTTCTTCTAGCTTCCTTCTGAGCTCAGCAGCTTTTGCCTCGACGCGAAGTCTTTCTAACTCATGTGCTTCTTTATCCTCAAGCTCTAAAAGTTCCAGTTGGATATCATCAGTTTGTAAATTCAACCAACTATGGAGATCTTGTATCTTCACAAGCTTCGCATGATTTTCATTTATCCTGCGACGAACATGTTCCAGATGTGTTTCACTTGTAATTCGTGTGGTACTAGATGAGAGACCCAATCTTTTTGTAAGGATTTCTGGTAGAAACAGTTGTTTGACAGTTTGTTTAGTTGTTGCTTCGGCAGATTTCGAAGCTGGCTCGTGTGTGGCAATAACTTCTACTTGTAGATTCTGATTTGCAGTTTCCTTAACTGGTCTTTCTGAAATCGTTCCCCCTTTCTCTGAGGCTGTCAGAATAATCTGCTCTAGTGACGAAGGTGTTGGTCGATGAGCTTTTGGAGCTGAACTGTCAGAAGATTTAGAACGGGTGAAGGGTTGTCGATGAGAAGATTCTTTATCTGAGAGAGATGGACTTCGAAGGTCCACAATAGTGACTGGTCTGTCACTTCTATTTTCTGCACAATCTTCACTTTCCCTTCCCTTCTTGCTCCTTTCTCTTTCTTCCTCTAAGACGCTCGTCAGCACTAACTCCTCTTTTTCTTTCTTGTCAGTTGAGTGAAGTCAGTTTCGGCATGTGTCTTTCTTTCAGTGGCAGCTTGAACGTTGCAACTTTTAGTGATGTTTATCTAAAAATCATCATTATCGTTCTGTTGATGGTCACGATCACTTCCTTTAACTGCTTTCCACTGAATTTTATCACTGTGAGGTAAGAAATCATATGAGACTAGGTGTTCACCCTCTTCCCAGAGACCGATCAATTGCTCTATTAAGTAACTAATTTTTATTGCAAAACCAACTCCGGATATGAATCTGGTGGTTTCCCGAATGGTTTCATTCTTTCTGGCATTCTCAAGAATACACCCAAAAATGAACTCAGCCCAGTTCCCACCTGGACCATCATCTAAGGCCATCATAACCGCATACTTAGGTTGACTTAATTCAGAGAAAGATCCTGCACCGCAGTAAAGAATTCGAAGTGTGATATCACAGAGAGTCTTGTAAAGAGGCCTTAATTCAGAAACCCGTGTTGGTAAGTGGAAACTGTCTTGATGCTCGGGTTTCTTCCAGATATTCCAATGTCTCTCCTTTGCCTCATCATCATTCTTCAAGTAGCTCACGATTTTTTCACCAGTTTTGGATAGGTGAAAGAATTCAGCAACAGTACATCACCTATAACTAAGGGAATCTTGTTTACCTTGGTTTCGAAAGGTTTTCCACTTTGGTCAACAATGGAATTTTCGTAGAACTCAGTGACTCGGTGAGGTTTGAATTTATGAGGGCATAATTCTAGAAACCGTACAAGTTTCTCTTTGTCCAGCTTGTTGTAGAGTCGTTCATCGGAGCACAAGTAATCAAGTTCTTTTATATTTAAGATCTTTTCTTTAACAATTTGACTTACTCGGATGTCTTTGTTGGAGAGATCGGCAACGTCTACTATATCAATCGATAGGTGATTTAGTTCCTTATGAGTTCGTTTTTGAGTAGTGGCGCCTCTCCTTGAATTCCTTGAGACGTTCGATCCTTCCCCCGGTAAGATCTTCCTTTTCCCCATGATATCTAAGATCAATGTGATTGTAGGGAGGAACCAGGATAAAGAATCAGGACGATTCTGAGAGGGGGGCAATCATAGAGATCAAATTAGGGTAATGATTGATCGCGTGGGAGGGAGGTTTAATTGAAGTTTTGACGCAGTTAGATCCACGGCTGACATGAGCTTTCACTTTATGAGATCACCGGCTGTGATGAAGTCTGGTGCAGAGACGTCTGTTCCTTTTCCTGTGGTGACGTATGCGTAGTGTGTGATCGTGGTTACGTGTCATCGTGTAATACGCCATGAATCTGCTTTCTCAGAGACTTTTGCGGTCTGACATCTACATCAACAGTTTATGTCGTCCTTTGAAAATGAGGGACAATTTTCCCTTGATTCTTTATCGTGGAAAACTGTTGTGACAGTTTCCAACTGTCAAGAAGAGAGGATAGTGGATCCGCTAAACTGATAAGACAATGTTGAAGAAGGTAGTTTCACGCTTCTTTCAATGTAGATCTGAGAGGCCGTACTCTTCACCATGACATGTCCCTGATCTCTGCACCCTCTGGTGTAAAGTCTGCTTGTCCACGTGTCCATGCTCAATTGATCCATGTGAAACTGGTTGAACATTGCGTCTATAAATACCTTCTTCTCGTGGATCAGAAGATGTGCTCAACTGTTCTGTTCCAAACGATTACTTCATTCCTCAGAAAGATGGCTATTCCTGCCCATACTGAGATAATGAGGGGTGAGATCTTGAATCCGACTGGGTTGCAGGTGGAATACTGGGAGACTCCTTACATCCATAGCTCTGTCATGAAGGCTTTGAAGGCTAATCAGCTTGATTCCTTCGTAACTCGACGACCATATAAGTTTCATGACAATGTGCTAAAGGTTATTGTTGAGAGATGCTATGTGGCAGAGGGTCACGATATCTATGCCTATCTTCATGAGCAGGAGATATGTTGGTCTCCATAGTCCTCCTCTCTCAACTTCTGAATGCCCTATGGTATGATGCCTTTGATGGAGTATTGGAAGGATGAGACAACACCAGAGTGGTACGCATGGCAGGACTGGAGAGGGACCCTTGTAGATTTCCATCCAACAATTTGTTCGAGTCACCTTTCGCCTAAATATCGAGTGATATTTGATATTATTAATCAATTAATCATTAGAAATCTTGCACACGTTATGAGGTTCTCCCTGCCGGTGTGGAAAGCAATGATGGCTTTCGATGACATGACCTCATGATACAAAATTAAAAATAAATACTATCTATTACACTGTTGATTTATTTTACAGATCTTCGACTTGGCTCCCAATACTTGGACTGAGATCTGAATTTATTTTCTAAATTTTAGGCCTCCACGATCCGTCAGAAAATTGGACAACTGGGCCTGTTAACTCATCGCGAGCTCGTGCACACAATGCAAGCCTGATAGCCCACGAGAACATGGCCCAAAGGGCTACCACCAGCTAACCATCGTTGCCCGAGAGATGCCAAAAACACGCAGCAAACCTCACGCAACATCGCACGGTTTGCAGCCTTCATTCTTCATCTTCCACTCATCCCCCCATCGTCTGCCGCAGCCTCGGCCAGCACCGGTGGTCACCCAAAATAGGTCACCACCTTCTCTCATTGTCGCCAGCCCCAGCTTGCCTAAAAATGCAAAAGGAGCACAGTGAAGACGTGCGCGCCGGCTGCAGCCGCAAACCCTAGGGTTTGCGCCTACTGCAGTTGTGCCATCATCCTCGCCATCTGCCTCTGCTGCCATTACCTCCAACCCCTAGCCGCGACATCCTTCGCTGCCATCGATCATGAAGAGGGAGCATTGCCCGCCATCGATCGCGCGTAGAGCTGCGGAGTGCCATGCGTGCATGTGAAACCTAGGGTTCTGTCGCGCTGCCCGCACCTTCGCATGCCTCTGTCCACCGTTGACCGTGCCCACTGCTCCGTTTCCTCTGCGCAACATCACTGGCCATCGTGCACGCTGCTCGACCGATCGTGGGCCGCGTGGCTGCTTCCATTGCATGGGCCCGGCCCTATGACAAAACAAAGGTTTTGCTGCGACTACCTCATGCCTTGTATTGTTGTGCCGCGCTGCCCTGTGGTTTCACGACCGCTTGTCGTGCTGGCGCCGTCGTGCGCCACCGCGTGCATTGTGCGGTCCTTTGTTCTTCATCTTTGTTTTACAACATTAATTTTGAAAGTTTAAAATTACAAGGGAAAGACATCCTACTACAATTTTGGAAATGAAATCTAACCACGAATTTATCTCATGGGTGAAAAACAAATCTATATAAAAGGACGGATTAACCTGAGAACCACGCGGAACAAAAACCATACAATCCAAAGCCATTCATGCATTCCAATTAAATAATAATAATCATGCATAATCATAGGCAATATTAATTTTTTTGATATAGCCAATTAAATGAACCTGTCTTTGATACCAATTGAAGGGATTTTGAATACCGTGAATTGAATTACTCAAATCCGTGCACGCGCAGATCGTTAATACCTGCGATTTACTCAAATCGGATATAAAAAAATAATTACTATGCCTATGATTCAATCCTAGCATGATCCTATTGAATATTCATTAGAAGGTTTAAGCAGAATACCTGGATTGTAGAAATTGAAGAACGCGATGCGCAGATATTTTATCATTGATCCTCTTTCCCGGGCTACAAGATTTATTCCTAAAAGATGAAGGAATTATATTAATGAAATTAAATAGTTAATTTAGAAAATTGAGGAGAGAGAGAAGAAGAAATAGATCCTTCAAATATGATCTTCTGATCTGTATGCCAGCTCCAATCCGAAAATCTGGTGAAAATTCCCTTCGGATTCTTTACCGATCGAGAAGCAGAATTTCCTCCTCACTACTTAGATCTAGTTGATCACACAATTCTCCAAAATCTTGGTCTGCTGTGTTGCACCTTATGATCTTGTGGTGTCTTGTGATATGAGAAACTGAAGCCTATTTATAGGAAATTCTGATCTCTAGATGGTCCTGAGCTTTCATGGGCCAGACCAGGGACCAGAACAAAAATTGCAGCCTATCAATGAAATTAATTCTCATATTAGGTTTAGGATCGCATCAAGCCATCAAGATCCAGATTCCTTTATTGTCGGATAAAGGAATAGATCTTAACTTAGGTCCTTATCAATGCATACCCCCGCACCAGCATACCATACAATCCAAGATAAGATGCTTATTACCACGTATGCTGCAGCCTACACCGATAGTCTATCCTGGGACTGTCTCAGTTGTGATATCTATTTATATCTCGCTAGGTTAGATGATCCATATGATCTTCCGTGATCTACTACACATCGTATGATCTCCCTATCGACGAGATAAGAGGATAAGATTGTTTGCGACACATGTTTGTTAATTCAGACAGGAGAAGATCGTACAACATTCATGATTCCCAGTGTATTAACCAATCAACCTTGTACGTAATATACCAATCATATTGCTTTCCGTGCATAAATCCATCAGCTTCATCAAACAGTGTCTCATGGTTGTGGGCTTCGGGGTGGAAGGTAACATTGACCTGCGGTGCAGGCGACACTAGGGACAACAACAATGGCAATTGTGTCACAAGCAAGAGTTGTGCATGTTGCGCACGGATATTTGTGTGATTCTGGTGGTTCTACACGCTAGTGGTCGGTCACTGGGTTGGCGGTTGCTGGTTGAGCTGTTGTCCTTTGGGCCATTTACATGCAAACAAGATTTGTATTATGTATGCGGAACTGGTTATCCATACTAGATTTCAATTGTTTTGAAGGCTCGAATTTCAGAAAAATCAACAGAATTCAAATCAAGTAGTCGGATCCCAGTTGAAGATCTATAATTAAATCCCAACTAGTAATAGTTAGGATTATATTTTTTTGTAATTTTATTATCGAGCCACGTGGATTGTATTATTTGCTTTTATCTGTTCTCGTATGATATAATTGATTTAATATTTGCGCAACACCCAAGCATGAGTAGATAATAGGAACATATTTTCATAAGCAAGCTTATGTGGTTTATTTCATGAAATAAATTATAACTATGAATTCGGAATTCATGCTCAGCATGATAGAATTTTAGCAATGTTATAATTTATAGCAACATGAAATAATATGTGCGCAAACAATAAACAGTCAAACCTTATGAGTTTAATTTAACTTAGAAGTTTTGTAAGACCTTCACAAAGTGATCTCTTATTGGACGTGGATAATTCAATAAGTAAACGTCTACCTATACAACTTGCTTATTTTATTAATCATAAATTCGGATACATGAGATCTCTTAATACAAACATTTAATTCATGTGAGAAGTGGGGGTCAATACGTAAATATCTACATGTGTAGCTTGCGTATCCGACCGTTCATAAGTTCTCCAGGATTGAATCAAATGAGCCAATCTTATTATAGAGATCATGCATTATGGACCTAGTGTGTATGTCAAATTAAATTTTCATAAGTGAGAATCGGCCTTGTGGTTCATTTTCTTAGATGTTATCCAAAGTATAACTCATTTGCGATGTCCCTGCTCAGTACAATAACATAGTGTTAGTTTATCTCCGATTATTAATTTCATTTGACTAAGGTAACAGACATGAATTGGAATTAAAGGATTGGAATTGAAAGATTCAGTCTGGTAGGGTGTTTTTTTTGTAAATGTCCACATGTGTGGCTTCTGATAAGTTCATTATTTTACTCACTTATCTATATTATTTTCTACAATTTTATGTAGTTTTCTTGAGTTCATATATATATTTCATGCATGATTCTATTATATGTGGTGTTATGCTTGTCAGGGTGTTTTTTGCAGGTTCTAGGCTTAAATTCACTAGGAAACCGTTCCGAAAGTAGTGACCTGCAAGAGTAGCATTGAAAAGTTCTTTCACACAAAGAATTTGGGCAATTGGCACATGGCAATGAATAGAGCTTCGAGTTAGCTTTCCAACGCAATTGGAATTGGTTTAATCAGAGTTCGGGAGTGAGAGTTATGGCCAAAACAATGAGACCGCGCAGACTGGTCGACGCAAGAACATGCGTGTTGATCGAAGCCTGTCCACGTCGATTGAAGTGCGGGATAATCTGGCAAAATTTGATTAAATTTGAATCAAATCGGATTTCCAGCCCTAGACTTGATAGGATACACATCCACTCTTTTAAATAGCTGTTAATTTCGAGTTTTATTCATCTTTTATCATCATATCATCCATTTTCATATATTCATTCAATTTGGACCTTTGAAAATTTCGAGTTTTATTCATCTTTTATGATCATATCATCCATTTTCATATATTCATTCAATTTGGACCTTTGAAGCATTCAACATCCTTTATTTTCCAGCACAAACCTTTATTTTCTTGTAAGTTATTTTTATACATTTTAATAATATGTTTAGTTTTGGTTTTCTATCTGCGATGTGTGGCTAGAAACCCAAGCGGGTTCTAGGGCAACGAATATCAATCTGTGATGCATGTTTAATTGATTAACATTGAATTGCTTGGTTTTGAATTCCTATTTTAATTATTAGGATTTAGAATTAATCAGATCGAAAGAAAGAATTAATTCTAGGTTTACAATTGTTGATTGAAGGACTGAAAAGAGAAAATTAATATCAGGAAAAGGTATTCGAATATAATTAACAATCTGTCCTAGGGGAAGATGTGATTGTAGGGTTAATCTGAAGAATTATAAAAGGTTTATTAGTATTGTGTTATTGAGGCCGAAAAAGCATATTCATTCACATGCTAGTAACCTAGGCTATAATTGTCTGATCAAGAAGTAGTAGTATTTTATGATTTCCCACAAATGCAAGTTAATTAATTGATATGTATTTTTATTGATAGTTCGCCCTAGAGTCTGTGTCCCTTTAATTTGATTTTCCAAACTCTTTAATTTTCCGTATTACTATCTTTACTTTTCAAATCAAAATCCCAATTTTCTGTTTACTCAAACAATAGATCTTAGGATTATAGCTAGTACAGAAAACAATTTCGTTACACAATTCCTCTGGGTTCGACAACCTTAGGGCACTCTTATAAATTTATTTGCCATTGTGTCTGCAATTAATCTGTAGAATTTATCAGTGATCAGCTTCCAATAAAATTATTTGGGCTATTGGAGGAAACAATTGTATTGTTTTTATCATAGTGTTATAATACTTGATTGTTTCAATAGTGTGATTGTGTTTTAATCCTTTGTGTTTATTTATTGTTTTAACGTATATCTATATCTAGCGTTAAAAATATCTTAGCTCAAAACCCATTAACTTGACCGAATATCCTAGAACGAAAATGCAACTTGGATTATATCCTTGTTGCCGAGTAACATAGTTTTATTCTTTCTGAGCCGCATCCGGTGATCCCCAATAATGAGTGGGCAGATGAAGATTTGAACTACTACAATAAGTAGGTCATGTCAAACAATGTAGTCAAGTTCTAAATGATGACTACTATGTCCGAGGTGCATCAGTAGAAGCATCATGCTTATGATAATGCTTATGACATCATAGACAACCTCACCGGGGTTTATGGGGAATCATATCGAAATATCAAATTCAATCTCATGAGGGAAATCGTGAATAAGAAGATGGTTTATGGTATTTGAGTTAGAGAACACGTGGTCAGCATGACTCATCTCATAGATGAATATGATGGAATTATATACTGAAAGTATTATGTTTGGGATATTATGTACAAGGTTTATTGGTTAATAACTTAATATACTGGGAATCATGGATGTTATATGATCATCTCTTGTCTGAATTAACAAACATGTATCTTAAACACTCTTATCCTCTTATCTCGTTGATAGGTAGATCACACGGTGTGTAGTAGATCACGAGAGATCGTATGGATCAACTTACCTAACGAGATATAAATAGTTATCACAGCTGAGACAATCCCAGGATAGACTGTCGGTAGAGGCTGCAACATACACGATAATAAGCAGCTTATCTTTGTTGCTTGGTATGCTGGTGCGGGGGTACGCATTAATAGGACCTAAGTTAAGATTGATTCCTTTATCTGACAATAAAAGAATCTAGGAATCTGGATCTTGATGGCTTGATGAGATCTGAAAACTTAGATGAAGGTACAAAAGTATACACAAATTGTGTGTCACTTTGAGATACAGTAGAAGGCTCTAGTTGAGCTTGTATATCTGTGTCTTAGGTGGTAGCAATTTGTGTATGGTTGTCTGGTACTAGAACTTGGTAACCACATCCAGTATAGGATGGTGAAATTCCCTGAGCAGCTCAAAAGGTTCGTTGTCCTAAAGTCCTACAATCTGATTAAGTTCAAGCATAAGTGAAAAGGGTTGAGAGGATTGACTCAAAAATATAAGATGCTAATTAATTAAATGTCTTGTTAGAGCTTAAACTAATTAATGAATGTATGTAACCTTAAATGTGGGGATATACCTAGCCTATGCAACTCATTCCTTACCAAGTGGTAGCAAATAGGTAGGATAATATTGATTCTCTGGTGACATCAATCAATATTAATTAATTAATTATATTTTGGGTTGAATATGAGAATCAATTTATTTAATAGGCCTTATTTGTTATTTGCATTCTGGTCCCTGGTGTGGCCCATGAAAGCTCAGGCCCATCTAGAGATCAGAAATTCCTATAAATAGGCTTCAGTTTCTCAGATCACAATACACCACAAGATCATAAGTTGCGAAACAATAGACCAAGAATTTGGAGCTGTGATCGACTAGATCTGACAGACGAGGAGGAAATTCTGCTTCTCGATTGGCAAAGAATCCGAAATGAATCTTCATCAGATTTTTGGATCGAAGCTGGGATATAAATTAGAAAATCAAATTCGGAGGATCGTTTTCTATTTCTCCCTCCACAAGTTTTTGAAATTGATTTTTTTAATTTCATAGATTTACTTCCTTCATCTTATAGGAATAAATCTTGTTGCGCGGGAAAGAGGATCAAATGATCAAATCTCTGCGCATCGCGTTCTTCAGTTTCTACAATCAGGTATTCCGCATAAACCTTCTTATGCATATTCAATAGGAGCATGCATGGATTAATCATAGGCACAAAAATTATTTTTTGATATCCAAGTATTGATCATGTGATTATATGGATTTAAGTAAATCAATTCACGGAATTCAAAATACCTTCAATTGGTATCAGAGCTAGTTTGATTTAATTGGCTCTATCGGAAAAAAATAATATTGCCTATATTATGCATGATTATTATTATTGAATTGATATGAATAAATGGTTTTGGATTGTATGGTTTTGTTCCTCATGGTTCTCGGGTTAATCCGCCTTTTTGTATGGATTCATTTTTCACCCATGAGATATGTGGTTAGAATTTAATTCAAAAAATTGTAGTAGGATGTTTTTCCCTTGTAAATTTTTCAATTTCAAATTAAATCAATAAAATGAAGATGAAGAACAAAGAGAACGAATCACACGACAAAGCACGGTGGCACCGACATGAGGATTTTGCACGGCAGTCGTGAAATCGCAAGGATGACAGCGATGGTGAACACAGCAGTCGGCGAGGGGTGGGGCAGTCGCGTGCGGCGATGCATAGCAGCAAAACCCTAGGGTTCGCCGCGTGTAGCCGTGGACGAAGGCAACACCCCCCGCACCTAGGCGCGGTTGTGGAGGCGGTCGGCGAAGACACGACAGACAGGTGCGCGCACGACAGAGCCCTAGGCTCCATGTGTGCGTGGGACCTCTGTGACACTACGCGCGATTCGTGGCACCATTCTCTCTCTCTAGCGATCGACATCAACGATGCAGTGGCTCGGGACGGAAGCGATGCGGCTGCAGGCGCTGTAAACCCTAGGGTATGCGCGCAGCCAGCGCGAGTTTGAACCGTGCGTCCAACACACATTTTCCAGTGAGCGATGGTGTCCAGCAGTGAGAGAAGGTGGTGGCCAGCATGGGCGACGCTGGAGCAGGCCGAGGCGGCGGCAGATTCAGCTGATGATAGCTGGAGGATAAAGGAGCATGGGCTGCAACCCGCGCAGTGGTGCATGCAGTTTCTCGCGTCTCTTGGGTCTCTCTGGCGGCGACGGGTTGCCGGGGGTGGTGGTTCACCGATGGTGGCCCATCGAGCCATGTTCTTGCAGGTTTTCGGGCTTGCAATGTCTGCTCAGGCCCACGATATGTTAACAGGCCTTGTTGTCCTATTTTCTGACGGATCAAATCTTGGAGGCCTAATATTCAGAAAATAAATTCAGATCTTAGTCTAAGCAGTGGGAGCCCAGTTGAAGATCTGTAAAATAAATTCAAAGTGTAATAGATAGGATTTATTTTTAAATTTGTATCATAAGGCCACGAGGACTCTTTTTATGTGCTTTATTATTTGTTCTCACATGATATGTGTTTAATTAATTGTGCAGCATTCAAGCATGTTGTAGATAATAGGAGCACGTGTAATGCTTTTATTTACAGCTTTAAAGAATGCTTATGTGATTTATTTTATGTAATTAAATTATAACTATAAATTCGGGGTTCATGCTTTGCATGATAGAATTTTAGTAATGTTATAATTTATGGCTACATAAAATAATATATGCAATTGAACCTTATGAAGTTTAAATTACTAAGTTATTTAATAAGACCTCCACAAAGTAATCCCTTATTGTAAGTGGGTAATTTTTTAGGTAAACATCTACATGTGTAGTTTACTTAATTTATTATTCAAGAGTTCTAATAGATGGGATTTCTTAAAGACAAACATTTAATTCATGTGGGAAGTGGGACCTCATGCATAAATGTCTACATGTGTAGCTTGCATAAGGAACTTTCATAAGTTCTCTAGGGATTGAATTAAATGAGACAACCTTATTATAAGAGATCAGGGTGTGTCTTAGTAGATCTTTATATGAGAGGGTTTGCTTTGGTGGTATGCTAAGCTTTGATATTGTCTTGAGTATAACTAATTTGTGATGTTTCCGATTATTAATTCCATTTGTCTAAGGAACCCTGACATGGATTGGAATTAAAGGCCTGGAATTGAAAGATGCAGTTTGGTCAAGTGTTTTGTTGTAAACGTTCACATGTGTGGCTTGCAATAGTAATACTTGGGCAAATTGGAGGAAAAATTAATATTGTTTTATCATAAGGTTTCAATATTTATATGTTTCAATTGTTTGCGATTATGTTTTAATTTCTACTTTAATTTATTGATTTCAGACATGTCTACTGCTCATTTTGTAAAACTCTTAACACTGAACCCTTTAACTGGTCCGAATTTTCCTAAGTGCAAGTATTGCTTCATAAATATTCTCTCCTCTGCGAACCATGCCTATATACTTTCTATGGATCGACTAGTTCCTCGCTCTTGGAAAGGTTATGTTTATGAGAGACAATTCTTTGACTGATGTAAGGCTTCTAATGATTTTGCTTACTTCTTCATCATGAAAAGGTTGTCTAGAGAATTAAGGCTCATGTTCAGGAAATTCCAAACGACTGTTGAGATTTGGAGGGACATCGTGAAATTATACGAGAAGGTGAGACAAACTATCAGTTATGATCTAGTAAAGGACATTGTTTGCAAGACAATGACTAAGGGCAGTTCCGTAATTCTGCATTTCATGAGTATGGTGAAGATCATGAAAAAAGTATAGGAAGAGAGATGGACAAATTAGTGATCGGGAGGAAATTAACATTGTCCTGAACTCTCTCTATCTCTGATACTTTTGATAATTTCATCAAGTCTCTTGCTGGCAGGCGCGAGTTTCCTCTTGTTGAGTTACTTAGGGTACTGATGCAAGAAGAGTCGGACATCATGGAATTCGAGTTAGCTTTAACTTTGTCAGCTTTTAACAAAGCAGTTGCTGAAGCTAAAGAAATGCTTCAAAGTTTAGACAAAGATGATGAGGCAAAAGTCATCACCAGGCCATGCAAACGCAAGCAAAGTGAAAAAAGTAAATTGTCTAGTGCCTGGCACGGGAAGACAGGGTACGTCATGTGCATTTATAACGGAAACATGTTTAGCATTGATATGCGCATAAAATGACCTATATTTCGATGTTTGTGCATGCATGTTTGAGTCCATTTTACTCCCATATCATATGTTTTTGTCTTCTGTTTGTTGTGTTTTCATGTTTTGTGTGTTTTAGATGGTGTAGGTTAGGTTTTGAGCATTATTCAGCATTTTCGGCTTGATTTTGGAGGAAAATCGCCCGGTCCTGTTGAGACCCGTTGATTTGGGCTGTTCAGAGGCATATTTGGGTCGATCCTGCAGAAGACTGGTCGATCCAAGCATTTCAGAGCCAAATTTCGAGCAATCCAAGCAGTGCTCGACTGATCTGCCATTTCAAAGGCAGATTTTAGTCGAGTGGTTCTCTTCTCGATCGATCCTAGCCGGGCTAAGCAACAATTTTTCTATTTCTGGATATCTCGGGCGATCTCTCTTCATCCCGGGCGATCCAAGGCTCTTCTAGCTCATTATTAAAGGGGGAAAATGGTTATTTTAAGAACTTTTGTCTAATCTACACAGAAATATCCTAAATTCTCTCTACAATTCCCTCTACCATCTCCTTCAAAACCTCACCCAAGGTGTCAAGGAGCTAATCCATCATCCTTGGAGAAGAATTGAAGAGATCAAGATCAAAGTGCTCAATTAGGGGAAGAAATTCATCTAAACCTATCTCTTGTAATGTTTTGCTTTCAAATGGATATTTTAATGTGGAACAAGATAGGTATGGGATTCTAAACTTCCTTGGATGTTGATTTGAATTAAGGTGTGACAAAATTAGTTTGAATTATGCATGTTTACTTTCCTATTTGAGATTGAATCACACTAAAGCTTGTGCATATGCACCTAGGTGTAGGTAATAGCCAATCTAGGTGTTAATTGATACGAATATTGCAGCCAACACGCGGATAGGAGTGTCGCAAATAGTGTGAATTCTTGTGTTCCTCGATCCAATCCCTATGCAGAGGAAGGGCATATGATAATGATTTACGAGCTTTTAGGAGTGAATTAGGAGCCGATAACGTAGTTGTTTGAGGTTTCTAGTCTCATCTACAGTCAACTCGTCGTGATAGGGGGTTGGCTAGTGTAGGGTAATAGTCCATCCATCTAGGAATTAAATAACGTTTGCAACATAACATAACTCAATTGGATCACACCTACATTCTTATCAACATCCGTTCTTTCTCTTTTGAGCATTTGTGAAACTTGTTCTACCATTTTGATTACGAAATTGAAGAATTGTTTTGAAATCACAATTGATTAATGATGAGTTTGATTGTTGCTTTAGTTAGTTTCAATCTGAGCTTAGGAAAATAAAACAAAAACTCAACGACTCGAATTTGCCTAGCTATAAGAATCCTCACGACTAAACGGTATTCCTTTGGGCGAAGCAAGAAGATCCTTGGATTGATATTTTATTACTTGAGAAACATTAATTTTTAGTGATCAATTTTAGTGCCATCAATCATCAGTTTCTACCTATTCTTGGGTAGTGGATACTGGAGCTACTGATCATGTTTGTTATACTTTGCATGGGTTCATGTCGACAAGTCAGCTGAAGCATGAGGAGGTTACCATCTCAATGAGCAGCGGAGAGCGAGTCTCAGCAGTAACCATTAGAAATTTTACTTTATGCTTTGAGAACAATGTTTTGATTTTAAGAGATGTTTAATATATGCCGGTGTTTTGGCGGAACTTAATTTCAGTTTCCAAGTTATTTTATGTTGGATTTTCAGTTATTTTTATAGTGGAGGTTCTATCATTGGGAATAACGGTTTTATCTGTCATGGCAAATTGATTGACTCTCTCTATATTATTAATTGTATGCATAAATCTTCCATGAATGTTGTAAACTCATCCAATAATAATAATAATAATCATTTAAAGAGAATGTTTTCTTCCGATAAGGCTCAAACATATCTCTGGCACTTGAGATTAGGTCACATCAATCTAAAGAGGATCAAGAGACTAGCGAGTGATGGGCTCTTAGAATCTTCCCAAGTGGTGTCGCATCATGTTTGTGAATCCTATATAGAAGGAAAGATGACGACTAGACCTTTTAAGGCAAGTCAATATCGAGCAGAGGATGTGTTAGAATTGATCCACTCTGACTTATGTGGACCAATGTCTACGCAAGCTCGTGGAGGTTATGAGTACTTCGTCACATTCATTGACGACTACTTAAGGTTTGGATATATCTATTTGCTTTGCTACAAGTTTGAATGTCTTGAGAAAGCGAAGTTTAACTAGAAGGAGGGTTTGGGTTTGTCCAGCATATATGTTGACAAAGGACCCTAATAAGTTAGAAAGTAGGTGTAAGTTGATGTAGTTTGTAGGATATCCCAGACAAACAAAAGGTGGTTACTTTTATTGTCATGAGAATCAAAAAGTCGTTGTCAGTACGACAGTACCAACGCGAGATTCTTAGAGGATGAATATGTAAGAAATTACAGATCCAAGAGTGAAATTATTCTGCACGAGCTTAGAGATAATGAAGCGATTCCATCAGGAAAGCCCAGTGTATTGGGAAATCCACCTAGAATAGGTGAGGGAATACCAAAACTGCCATCAATCCAAACAGTTTCATATGAAGGACCTTGGGGATGCAGGATACATCGTAGTGGTAAAAGTATTACAGGAGCACAGGAAAAGGATGATGGCATTGTCCCAAGCTTCATATGTGGATACTGTGATTACCCATTTTAGCTTGCAAACTGCTAAGAAAGGTTTGTTAACCTTCAGACATGGCATACATCTTTCCAAGGATCAGTGTTCGGTGACACAAAAGGAGAAAGATGAGATGAGAAATGTGTCGTATGCATCAGCTGTGGGGAGTCTCATGTATGCAATGTTATGTACAATGCCAGATATTTGCTTCTCTGTAGACATGGTAGCAAGATATCAGTCTAACCTGGACAGACACATTGGACCGCGGTAAAGCACATACTCAAATACTTGAAAAGGACTAGAGACTATTGTCTCGTTTATCAGTGTGAGGAGTTGTGCCCTGTGGGTTATACAGATTCGGATTTACAGGCGGACCGAGATGAAAAGAAGTCCACCTCTAGCTCTGTGTTTACATTGGAAGGTGGGGGCATATCATGGAAGAATGCGAAGCAGAAATGCAATACTGACTCCACCATGAAGCAGAATATGTGGCAGCTTCGGAAGCTTCAAAAGAAGCAGTATGGTTTCGAAACTTCCTTCTGAAGTTGGACGTGATTCCTAATTTACCCAAGACTATCACAGTGTATTGTGATAATTCGGGAGCTGTGGCTAATTCAAATGAACCACCAACTCACAGAGCAACAAAACACATTATGAGGAAGTACAATATCATAAGAGAAATCGTGGTAAAGGGTGATGTGCTTGTAGAGAAGATTTATACAAAGAATAATCTAGCGGATCCATTCAAAAAAGGTCTGCCTCAGAAGGTCTACAAGATGAATGTATGTAACCTTAGACAGAGGGCACAACTAGCCATGTGAAATGACTGATGTAATAGCTAGATTAGTTTAGACACGTTATACTCTGGAAAGAAATTGTATAATGCTTTGAGTATAAGTGGGAGATTGATGGAATTATATACTGAAAGCATTATGATTGGTATATTATGTACAAGGTTTATATGTTAATATACTAGGAATCATGAATGTTGTATGATCATCTCCTGTTTGAATCAACAAAGACTATCACGGTGTATTATGATAATTCGGGAGCTGTGGCTAATTCAAAGGAACAACGAACTCACAGAGCAACAAAACATATTGAAAGGAAGTACCATATCATAAGAAATTGTAGCAAGGGGTGATGTGCTAGTAGAGAAGATTGATACAAAGAATAATCTAGCAGATGCATTAACAAAAGCTCTGCCTCAGAAGGTTTACAAGATGCATGTACGTAACCTTGGGCTGAGGGCACAGCCAGCCACGTAGAATGATTGATGTAATAATTATATTAGTTTAGATCTGTTATACTCTGGAAAATACCAGTATAATGTTTTGAGTGTAAGTGGGAGATTGATAGATTTATATACTTAAAGCATTATGATTGGTGTATTATGTACAAGGTTGATTGGTTGATATACTGGGAATCGTGAATGTTGTATGATCATCTCCTGATTGAATTAACAAACATGTGTCGCTGATCGCGTATATTTTTAACCCGCGACTTAGCAAAGCTAATAATATAGCGGCAAATGAAATTATCGATCCCTCAGGGAAAGAAATAACGAAAAACCTTAAGTACTAAGTCAAACGTTCTTGAAAACACTGATTAGGAAAATCAAATAAAAAGTTTTGTTGTTTTGAAAATCGCAGTATTTGCTAATGGAAATTAAACAGGAAATTAAAAAGCTTTTGAAGTCAAATAAGAGAAGCACAGATTCCAGGGATATCTACCTATCAAGTATGACATGTATGAATGAATTGATTAATTCCCAATTTTAATTCCTCTTCGTAGTGAAACATCGGAAAAGTATTACGAACTTCTTTGTTGGACAATTCGTAAAGTAGATTAATTAATTACCTATCTCCGCTCGGTCTCAAGATAAATTAACTAACTCCAAAGATCTACAGATTTATTCCTACAATTAATCTCCTTCAGTTACGACAAGAAATCAAATTATATTGTGAAAATCTCTTTCGATTGAAAACTATCACAGTTACGTCTCAAGTAATCAACTAGATAATCCTAATATGTGATCAGCAAATCAAGATTATGAATAAGCACAGATTTCACAAACTACGAAGGGAAGGGGAAAATAATTCAATTAATCATAACAAGCATACATTGATAGTTCGAAACCCTAGAATCTGAGAGAGGATTTAGTTACACATATTCACGGTAATATTCATCATGGAAAAATAAAACCTGAATTGCATAAAAACTGGAATTCGGAAATCTTCACGTAAAAACTTGTCTTCAAACATAAAACTCTAAAAACTCTTCAATAATAAATTCTTGTAATTGCTCTAACTCTTTTCTCTCTCTAACTCTGGTCTCCTTCTTCTCAAAAAACGAATTTACAAGAATATTTATAGAGGTGAATGATGTATCTAGCAGTATCTAGGGTTAGATATGCGTTAATCTCCAAATCAGATCCAGACTAGGATTCCCGCATGCGCGTCGATCAAGGCTGTTTGGCGTCGATCGCTGGACCTGGAAC
This sequence comes from Plectranthus barbatus, assembly GCA_026898455.1. Taxonomy (NCBI): domain Eukaryota; kingdom Viridiplantae; phylum Streptophyta; class Magnoliopsida; order Lamiales; family Lamiaceae; genus Plectranthus; species Plectranthus barbatus. Next base: position 56,702 of record JAPKLW010001967.1, on the reverse strand, counting down.
CTCTTCGTCGATCGACGAGGATTGGCAGCGATCGACGCAGACTTTCCTTCCGTCGATCTTCTTTTTCCCTTCGTCGAGCACTTGGCTTTCTTTGCCTCGTCGATCGACGAGCCTCTTCGTCGATTGACGGGGTGCTGAAACTGGAATTCTAATCCTTCTCTGTTTTTCGACTAAAAACCTGCATGATTCATCAAACACGACATTCCAAGTACAAAATCCAATTCATGCACGAAAATGATACAAAAAACGATCTAAACACTACACAATCAGTCAAAGAACCATAAGATAAGTTGGTGAAAATCCTAACTTATCAACTCCCCCAAACTTAAACCATTGATCGTCCTCGATCAATTCACAGAAAAGAATTCTAATCAAATGCAGATACAAGTGTGCAATGCCTCACAAGCCTCTTTCGCAATCTAAGTTTCACTTATTCACAAAAATCATGCAATCCAAACAAATTCTTATTGGTAAACTATTGAGGAGAAACCTCACCGGGCAGTGTTTGCACTCATCGCTCAATCAAGCAAAAGGATTTTGAAATTCACACAATCAAAGTTTTAGTTTATTTCACCATAGGTTTGACAAATTTCTCCTCTCTCCACTGCTTGTTAGTGTGGCTTTTCAGGGAATCAGAAAGGTCTTTATTTGGTTGTAATGTGGCTCACCTAATAGGTAGGATATTTTTGGCTAAGTGACTCAAAATATTGCAATTAAACTCACAAACCCAAGCATATCATAACCACATCATTTTTCTATCTATGCACATTCTTGATCTTTCTCTTTTCTCTTTTTTTTTTTTTTTTTTTATC
>JAPKLW010001967.1:0-31121 GCA_026898455.1 Plectranthus barbatus | reverse complement strand
ATTATGAATAAGCACAGATTTCACAAACTACGAAGGGAAGGGGAAAATAATTCAATTAATCATAACAAGCATACATTGATAGTTCGAAACCCTAGAATCTGAGAGAGGATTTAGTTACACATATTCACGGTAATATTCATCATGGAAAAATAAAACTTGAATTGCATAAAAACTGGAATCCGGAAATCTTCCCGTAAAAACTTGTCTTCAAACATAAAACTCTAAAAACTCTTCAATAATAAATTCTTGTAATTGCTCTAACTCTTTTCTCTCTCTAACTCTGGTCTCCTTCTTCTCAAAAAATGAATTTACATGAATATTTATAGAGGTGAATGATGTATCTAGCAGTATCTAGGGTTAGATATGCGCTAATCTCCAAATCAGATCCAGACTAGGATTCCCGCATGCACGTCGATCAAGGCTATTTGGCGTCGATCGCTGGACCTGGAACCTCTTCGTGATCGACGAGGAGTGGCAGCGATCGTCGCGGACTTTCCTTCCGTCGATCTCCTTTTTCCCTTCGTCGAGCGCTTGGCTTTCTTTGCCTCGTCAATCGACGAGCCTCTTCGTCGATCGACGGGGTGCTGAAACTGGAATTCTAATCCTTCTCTGTTTTTCGACTAAAAACCTGCATGATTCATCAAACACGACATTCCAAGTACAAAATCCAATTCATGCACGAAAATGATACAAAAAACGATCTAAACACTACACAATCAGTCAAAGAACCATAAGATAAGTTGGTGAAAATCCTAACTTATCAATCGCTAACACTCTTATCCTCTTATCTCGTCGATAGGGAGATCATACATTGTGTAATAGATCACAGAAGATCGTATGGATCGTTTTACCTAACGAGATATAAATGGTTATCATAGCTGAGACAATCCCAGGATAGACTATCGGTATAGGCTGCATCATACGCGGTAGTAAGCAGCTTATCTTGGATGTTTGGAATGCTGGTGCAGGGGTACGCATTGATAGGACCTAAGTTAAAATCGATTCCTTTATCTTACATTAAAAGAATCTAGATCTTGATGGCTTGATGATATCCTAAACCTAGATGAAGGTACAGAAGTATACACAAAAATAAAAATATAAAACTCAACCCAGCATATCCTAGAATAAACTAGTAACAAAATAATATCTAACGATTCCTCGGCAACGACGCCAATTTGATCACTGTAAAATTCTACATATTAATTGCAGAACAGTGGCAAATAAATTTATAAGAGTACCCTAAGGTTGTCGAACCCAGAGGAATTGTATAACGAAATTATTTTTTGTACTAGCTATAATCCTAAGATCTATTGTTTGAGTAAATAGAAATCAGGGTTTTGATTTGAAAAGTAAAGATGACAAAATAGAAATTTAAAGAGTTTTGGAAATCAAATTAAAGACACAGATCATAGGACGAACTATAAATCAAAATACACATAATCAATTAACTTGCTTTGGTGGGAAATCTTAATTTACTATAACTTATTGGTCGGACAACTATAGCCTAGATTACTAGCATGTGAATGTTTATGCTTTGTCGGCCTCAATAACACAATACTAGTTAATCTTTCATAATTCCTCAGATTAACCCTACAATTATTATCTTCCCCAAGGACAGACATTCTAACTGTATTCGAATTGCTTTTCCTGCTATCAATTTTCACCTCTCAGTCCTTCAATTAACAACTGTAAACCTAGAATTAATTCTATCGCTTAATTTGATTAATTCTAAATCCTAACAATTCAAACAGGAATTCAAAATCAAGCAATTATTGTTAATCAATTAAACATGAATTTGATAGATACTTGTTGCCCTAGAACCCGCAAGGGTTTCTAGCCACACATAGCAGATAGAAAACCAAAGACAAACATATTTTTAAAGTGAAGAAAATAACTTACAATAAAATAAAGGTTCTTGCTGGAAAATAAAGAGTGCTCAATACTAAAGAATGATAAAAGATGTGTTGGGGTCAATAAAACTCGAAAACAAGGACTATTTATAGGTGTGGATGTGTATCCTATCAAGTCTAGGGCTGGACAGGCTTCGATCGACGCGCCTGTTCTTGCATCGATCCGTCTGTGCGGTCTCACAGTTTTGGCCATAACTTTCTCTCCCAAACTCTGATTGACCCGATTCTAGTTGTGTTGGAAAGCTAACTCCAAGCTCTATCCATTACTATGCGCCAATAGCCCGAATTCCTTGTGTGCATGAACCCTTCATTGCTACTCTTTAATGTCACTGCTTTCGGAACGGTTTTCCAGTGAATTTATGGCTAAATCCTGCAAAAACGCACATGACAAGCGTAACACCACATATAATAGACTCATGCATGAAATATATATATAAACTTAAGAAAACTACTTAAAATAATATGAAATACTATAGATAAGTGAGTAAAATTATGAACTTATCAAACCCCCCAAATTTGAACGTTTGATTGTCCTCAATCAGTAGGAAAGAAAGAAATTAAAAAGTCATGTAATTAGAGTGCAGCTCCTCACAAGATTCATCACAGTCAAGGGTCAAAAATCCACTATCTTCGAGCAGTCTTAAAGAGACAGAAAATCCATTAACAGCGGAAGAACTCATAGGAAGTGTTCGCTCAAATTACAAGTGTATAGGATAAAGATGAAAGAACTCAACACATGCATGAATGATTTTTTATCATAGGCTTGCAAATTTTCTACTATATGCACTGCTAAAATGTGCACACAAGTCTAGAATCAAAAAGGACTTTTATAAGGGTTGTAATGTAAGGCTTTTTGTGAAGGGTAGGAAAATTTGGCCAAGTGACTAAGATCAATTGAGTTGTACTTCCTCAACTAATCCAAACCACCATCTAACTTCATTTACACTTCTCCTCAAATATATCAACAAACACACAACTTTTTTTTTCTAGCTCATATGAATCTCTTATGACCTTTTATAATAGTATTCTTTTCTTTTTAGAGAGCTTATGAGAATTCTAATTATATTCTTTGAGCTTCTTTTTCACACATCTTTTTCACCACTAATTTATGTTTTCTTATATCCAAATCACAATCAATCCACCTCATATACCACAACTCAAGATACGAGAGAGACAATACTTTCTTAATCTCATAGACAAGGAAAGAAGTTTGTAAAGGCTTAAAAGTGGCTAACTAGGGAAAATTTTATGTGAAGGGACAGTGTTTAGGGAATTGGGCTATCAAAGACGGCCTAAGATCATTTCCTAAACTTGTGCACACTATGCAGTCTCAACACAGATATTAAGCAAGTTCTAGAGAAATTAAAACACACATGAGAATCTCACATCAAATGAATTAAGGCTCAAGTTCTCACACAAGGGTTTAAAAATTTTCTTCCACGGTTAATTTCAATTCAACTCAATCATCATGCAAGTATCAGTTTCAACTAACCCTATCATGGGGTATTCTACATTCATAGGCATCTAATTCACAATCCCTATCAATTCAAACTCAGCCTTCAATCAATTCTAATCTTAGTTCTCATTTAGGTTATGTCAAAGCTCAAAAAATTTCCCCACAAAATAGAATAAAATTCAAAAACATGCAAAAATTGAAACACTAAAAACAAATAAAAAGATAGAATATTCCTCCTTTAGTCCACATCCCCCAAACTTATTTCCAACTCAAGAGTGGGAAATAGTTTGAGAATCAGACAATGGGGAAGAATAATACCTGGTAGTTGATCTCAGATATCAACTTTTTATCCCCGGAGGCTTTGGAACTCGTGCGGCGTGAATATTGGGCAGTTGGCACTTCGCGTTGACCGACGCAGGGTCACTCTGGTCGATGGAAGCCTTCTTAGCGACTCCTTCGACGGGTCAAGTATAACACATCGCCAATCTTGACTTCGATCGACGCCAGGCTGCGTCGATAGAAATCGAGCAATCCTCACTCGCTCTTTTTTATGCTACAAAACAGAGTTAGTGCAGACAAAAATTGAAAATAAAAATGAAAAATTAAAAAGAAAAACAAGTAAAAGGTTGGGTTACCTCCTAACAAGTGTTTTGTTTAACGTCGTAGCTCGATGATACCTCGGATCAAAACCATGGAGTTCGGGTCCAGACTATCCAACCAATGGCGTCCACCATGTACACCTTCCGATCTTTGATGATGGTCGTGAGCTCGGACTGAGGAGGCTTAGTTGATCAATTCACCCCCTCGTTCCTGCGCTCCCACTCTATAGCAGCGGCTTCTTCTTCTTCGGACTCATCCTCTTCAGTGGTGGTGATCCAATTGCACTCCGCCTTCCTCTTGCTTTTATCGATCACAAAGGTGACCTTTTCCTCGTTAGCCTGGAGTGTAATTTTGCCACCTCGGCAGTCAATGAGCGTGGCACTAGTATCGAGAAACTCACGCCCAAGTATCATGGGCATGTTCTTGTCCTCCTTCATTTCGTGCACCACGAAATCTGCTGGGAAGATCAGATGGCCCATGATAAGTTAGGATTTTTACCAACTTATCTAGTTGTTCTTTGACTAATAGTGTGATGTTCAAATTGTTTTTATTGTCTTTTTCATGCATGGATTGGATTTTGTACTCGTAATGTCGTGTTTGTTGAATCATGCAGGTTTTTAGTCGAAAATAGGGAAGCGTTGGATTTCCACGTCGATTGACACCAGTGCACGTCGATCAATGAGGAAAATGGAGTGGAGCGATTGACGAAGGAGAAGGTGAGATCGACGAAGGCAGCAAAGCTCATGTCGATCGACGAGGGTGTTTCATCGGCGTCGATTGACGCCATTCTCTCACGATCGGCGTGACTGCAGGAATTCCTATTCTGAGTCTGATTTGAAGATAAAGACATATCTAATCCTAGATATTGTTTGATACATCTTTCATTATTATAAATAGCCATGTAAAATTCATTTTTTAGGGTGGAAATCAGTAGAGCAATTAAGAGATTTTAGTATTGAATATTTTTAGAGATTTCCAAGGTTTTCTAGAGTTTATGTTTGAAGACAGAGTTTTGTGGGAAAACATTCAGACCCAAGTTTTTATGCAAATCAGGTTTTATTTTTCTATTATGAATATTACTCTGAATATGTGTAACTAATCTCTTCCTCAGATTCTAGGGTTTCGAACTATCAATGTATGCATGTTTTGATTAATTGAATTATTTTCCCTTTCCCTTCGTAGTTTGTGAAATATGTGTTTATTCATAATCTTGAGTTTGCTGGCCACATCTTAGGATTAATTAGTTGATTACTTGAGACATAACTGTAATAGTTTTCAATGGAAAGAGATTTTCACAATATAATTTGATTTCTTGTCGTTACCGAAGGAGATTGATTGTAGAGATAAATATATAGATCTTTGGAGTTAGTTAATTTATCTTGAGACCGAGCGGAGATAGGTAATTAATTAATCTACTTTGTGAATTGTCCAACAAAGAAGTTCATAATACCTTTCTGATGTTTCACTACAAAGAGGAATTAAATTGGGAAATAATCAACTCATCATCTATGTCAAACTTGATAGGTAGATATCCCTGGAATCTGTACTTCTCATAATCGTTTTTACCCAAAGTATTTTAAATTCCTGTTTACTTTTTATTCGCAAGTATTACGATTTTCAAAACAACCAAAACCCAACAATTTGATTCTCCTAACCAGTATTTTGAGAACTTCTGATTTAGTACTTAAGGTTTTTCATTACTTCATTCCCTGTGGGATCGATAATTTTCATTTGCCGCTATATTATTAGCTCTGCTAAGTCGCTGTTAAATAATTTAGCGATCAAATTTTGGCGTCCTTGCCGGGGAGTGAATAGAATTAATCTTACTATTAAATCTGTGATTGAAATACTGATTCAAGATGTAATTTTTGTACTTTTCTTAAATTTTTCGTACCTTCGTCACGTCGATCGACGCAATTGTTACTTCCACGTCGATCGACGCTATAGCCCGTCGATCAACGCCATTGCATTTTTAGATTTTCAAATTTTTATTTTCAGTTCGTTTCGTCTTATTTTCAGTCTTACCTCACTACCTCCTTTGTTGTACAGGTAGTGCATGAGTACGAGAGCTAGAGGAAAGGACCCACTTTATTATCACCCGGACATTGAAGCTACTTTCAGAAACATCCGAAGGAATAAGGGTGGTCAGGAAAGCTCGAGTAATCAAGCCATGGAAGATAACGTACCACCGCCGATTATTCAACCGCCTCCACCAATACTAACTGCAGAAGAGCAAGATGTGCCTCTCCAAGAAGTTCAAGCTATGAGGGCACAAATCCAACAGCTAAATCTGGAAAGAGACCTCAAGAGGAACAATCCGAATGGAAGGGATGTTCGCCGTAACCCACTGTTTGAGGACAATCCCGATAAGGAAGAGGATGACAACCCGAATCCACCAGAGGAATCTGACGATGAGGAAGAAGAGGAGGCCATGCAGAACCGATATAAACCTCGGTTCAGGGAGACAGACTTCAGGATTGGCATCAATGCGAACAATTTTGAACTGAAGACTGGATTGGTGCAGATGGTGCAACAAAATCAATTCAGAGGAAGAGCCATTAAGGATCCTTATGCACATCTGGATAAATTCCTTATGCTCTGCAATACTGTCAAAATCGGAGGAGTCAGCAAGAGTGCCATCCGAATGCGTCTGTTCGCATTCTCTCTGAGGGATAAGGCACAATCATGGTTCACTGCATTGGACAAGGAAAGTATAAGCACGTGGACTGAATTGAGGAATGAATTCCTGGAAAACTTCTTCCCTCCGAATGTCATCAGGCAGAGAAGGAAGGAAATCATCAGATTCGCTCAATGACCTGATCAGAGCTTCAGCGAGACGTGGGAGCGATTCAAAGAACTACTGAGATCTTGCCCCGGACATGGCTTTCCGCCAGGAGAACAGGCAGAAGCATTTTACGAAGGACTCAATGATAAGACCGTCAAGTTGGTGGATACCACACTGGTTGACACCATCATGACAAAAAGTGGAAAGAAGGCCATGGAATTCTTCCAAAAGATGGCCAACAACACTCAACGGTTGTCATCAAGTCGAACTCGGCCTGTGAAAGCAGTCGAAAAAGTGGTGGAGAAAGTTGCCGAACAACCTGATTTGTCAACCGAGCTGAAAAAGCTAAAGGAAGAGTTCGCTACACTGAAACAAGAGAAAACAGTTGCTGCAGTTGAGACATTGCAAGCTCCACCTAATCCTCGTCAATTGATGTTGGCTCCCGTTCCACCTCTGCAGAAACCGCCTTTGCCATATCCGCAGTGGTTTGCCAAGACAAAGATGAACGAGAGGTATGCACGGTTCCTGGAAATAATGAAGAAGGTGCATATCAACATTCCATTGGTCGAAGCCCTGCAAGAGATGCCCGGATACATCAAGTTTCTGAAAGACATGGTCACTCAGAAAAGACCCTTCTTGGAGCATGAGACGGTCAACCTGTTCGAAGAATGCAGTGCCATTATTCAAAAGAAGATGCCAATCAAAAGGGAGGACCCGGGTTCTTTCACAATTTTCTGCGTCATCGGAGGTGAGACTTTTGGGAAAGTTCTCTCCAATTTTGGAGCATCGATCAATCTGATGCCACTGTCAATCTTCAAGTGGTTGAAGATCGGAAACATCAAGCCCACAACAATCTCACTTTAGATGGCCGATCGATCAGTATCTTACCCAAAAGGCATCGTGGAAGATGTGCTGGTGAAGGTAAAAGACTTCATCATTCCAGCCGATTTCGTGGTCCTCAATATGAAAGAGGATCGCAATATTCCTCTGATCCTTGGAAGACCATTCTTGAAGACCGGAGGGGCATTGATCGACATTCGAGATGGCAAACTGACATTTCGGGTGAACAACGAGTCAGTCACATTCTCGATCTATAAGGCAATGCAGAAGCACAATGAAGGAAGCTATCAAGAAGAATGCCACATGATCAACTGCTTCAGCCCGGTAATGTCTTCTCCCTTCGCCTCTCTAAAAAGTGAACCAGACTTTCTGGAAAACTGACTGCAACACTCGTTGTTCTCGTCAACAAATTTGGACGAGGCAGGCGAGGAGATTTTGGATCTGGTCGTGGAGCTGGATGTGTTCGAGGAGATAACTCGAGAAAAAGAAACCAAGAGAGAACCACTGCCTCGCCACTACTGCCAGAACCAGCCAGAAAAAGATGAGGGAAGTCATACATCGATCGAAGCCACTGTCTTGTCGATCGATGCCTCTTTGAAGCCCACGTCGATCTAAGGAGCATCTTTGTCGATCGACGCCGATCTGGAAAAGCTGGCACCCAGCTCTGATCCACCACTTCTGGAACTCAAGACACTTCCGGCACATCTCAGGTACGCATTTCTGGGTTCTAATGACACTTACCCTGTTATTGTTTCTGCCTATCTTACACAGGGGGAGTTGGACAAACTACTGCGAGTTCTACGGAAATACAAGTCCGCCATAGGATGGACTTTGGGGGATATCAAAGGGATCAGCCCTTCGCTTTGCATGCACAAGATCATCCTTGAAGAGGATGCCACACCAAAGAGACAAGCACAGCGACGACTAAATCCCATCATGCGAGAATCCATAAAGAAGGAGGTTCTCAAACTCCTAGACCATGGCATGATATACCCAATTTCCGACAGCAAGTGGGTGAGCCCTACACAAGTAGTAGCCAAGAAAGGGGGGATGCAGATAGTAAAGAATGATGATGGAGAGGAAGTTGCGACAAGACCGATCACGGGATGGCGATTTCGCATTGCCTACCGAGCCTTTAACACCGCCACGTGCAAGGACCACTTTCCTCTTCCCTTCATTGATCAAATGCTTGATAGATTTTCCAGTTACCCTTTTTATTGTTTTCTTGATGGTTACTCAGGGTACAACTAGATAGTTGTGGCACCTGAAGATCAACACAAGACGACATTCACCTGTCCATATGGAGTATTCGCCTATCGTCGGATGCCCTTTGGATTATGCAATGCACCGGCTACTTTCCAGAGATGCATGATGGCAATCTTCCACGACTTGATCGAAGATGTCATGGATGTATTTATGAATGATTTCTCAGTTTTCGGTAGCTCATTCGATGTTTGTTTGCAGATTTTGGCTACTGTACTTGAGAGATGCACCGATACAAACCTATGCATCAATTAGGAGAAATGGCACTTCATGGTGCGAGAAGGGATTGTGTAGGGTCATCGAGTATCAGCTGAAGGACTGCAAGTAGACCGAGCTAAAGTGATAGCCATTGAGAAGATGCCACCGCCAACAAGTGTCAAAGCAGTCCGAAGTTTCATAAGCCACGTCGGATTCTACAGGAGGTTCATCAAGGACTTTTCAAAGATATCTCGGCCCTTGTACAACCTTCTAGAGAAGGATGTTTCCTTCGTTTTTTATGACGAGTGCTTGAAGGCATTTGAGAGACTAAAAGAGGCACTTGTGACTGCGCCTGTCTAGACCGCGCCAGATTGGGATGAGCCCTTCACATTAATGTGCGACGCTAGTGACTATGCTGTTGGGGAAGTCTTGGGACAACTGAAAGGAAGACTCTTGCATGTGATTCACTACGCTTGCAAGAGCATGAATCCAGCTCAATGCAACTACACCACCACGGAGAAAGAGATGCTCGCGGTCGTGTATGCCTTTAACAAGTTCCAGCCTTATCTGATAGGCTCAAAGACGATCTACACCGACCATGCAGCCATCAGATACCTGTTCGCAAAGCAAGATGCCAAACCTAGACTGATCCGGTGGATATTGTTGCTACAAGAGTTTGATTTGGAGATCAAGGACAGAAAAGGGAGCGAGAATGTGATCGCTGACCACTTGTCACGACTCGAGCCACCAGTCAAAGGGGATGATCAGCAGATGACAATCCGAGAAACATTCCCCGATGAACAGATCTACGCCCTTAGGGATTTGAAAGAGACGTACGAGTCCAAAACTCCTTGGTATGCAGATTTCGCCAACTACTTGGTTGGCGGCGTACTTCCTCCGGACTCTTCTCCATATGCAAAGAAGAAGTTTCTGCAAGACATCAGATTCTACTATTGGGAGGATCCCTATCTTTGGCGTAGATGTGCTGATGGCGTCATTCGCCGATGTGTGCCCCTGTCCGAGTGGCAACAAATCCTCGAAGCCTGCCATTCATCTCCTAGTGGCGGCCATCATTCAGCCAACCGGACCGCATTCAAAATTCTGGCCAGCGGATTCTATTGGCCATCTATCTACGAGATCTGCCGTGGATGGATTATGAGTTGTGATTGCTGCCAGAGGACCAGCAACATCTCGCGGAGGGATGAGATGTCACAGACTCCGGTTATTGAAGTCGAGATCTTTGATATTTGGGGGATCGACTTCATGGGACCTTTTCTGCCATCCCAAGGATTCTCATACATTCTGCTAGCTGTTGACTACGTGTCACGATGGGTTGAGGCCGTTCCAACGGTCACCAATGACTCCAAAGTGGTCATCACATTTCTGCAAAAGCTCATAATGAGATTTGGGAAGCCAAGAGCCTTGGTAAGCGATGGGGGATCCCACTTCTGCAACAAATGGCTTGTCACCCTTCTTGCAAGGTACGGAGTCAAACACCGAGTCACAACCCCATATCATCCTCAAGAGAATGGGCTGACGGAGCTGTCCAACCGAGAAATCAAGCAAATCTTGGAGAAGACGGTGAAGCAAAGAAAGGATTGGGCGGCAATACTTGATGAGGCATTATGGGCATACTGCACTGCCTATAAAATGCCCATCGGGACATCACCGTATCAGCTGATCTTCGGGAAATCCTGTCACCTGCCCGTTGAGATGGAGCACAAGGCTTGGAGGGCAGTGAAAGAATTGAATCTGGATTGGAAGACGGTTGCAGAAGAGCGCGCCATGGCATTGAACAATCTAGAAGATTTTCGGGATGAAGCTTATGAGAACAATATCATCTACAAGAATCGAGCGAAGAGATTCCACGACAGAAGGATTCGCTCACTTGTCTTTCATTCAGGTGACAAGGTCCTTCTCTTCAAATCCGGTCTTCGCTTCATGCTCTGAATGCTGCAGTCAAAGTGGGCCGGACCATACACCGTGATCTGTCAATTTATGAACGGTTTAGTCAAATTAGCTGGCCAAGATGGGAAGAAATTCAAAGTGAACGGGCAGAGCCTGAAACCGTACTACACCCCACTTCAAGTCGAAGCAGTGGAGAAGTACAACTTGAATCGCCCGTGAAAGTAGAGGTATTGTCGAGCTAGCGACATAAAACCAAGCACTGGTTGGGAGGTAACCCAACAGTTTACTGCTTTCTTTACTTCTGTTATTTTAAATTCAGTCAAGTCAAGTCAGGTCATTTGAATTTCGTATTTTCTGTAATTTTTCGAATTTTGTCGGTTCCAGTACTCTCTTGGGGCCACGTCGATCGACGCCAATCTTCGTCGATCGACGTGTGTTTCTTGGCCACGTTGATAGACGCCATTCTTCATCGATCGACAAGAAATTTTTGTCCACATTGATCGACGGGGATGCCTTGTCAATTGACGTGATCAATTCTGAGGCGTGACAGAGACGGGTTTAAAACCCTGTTCTCTCATTTTTTTCCTCACAAACACACGACGCACGCACTCTCTCCCTCTCAAACACCCATCCTCGAATTTTTTCTCTTCAAACTCGCCGCTACAACCCACGGTATGTATCCTAGACCTCTCCACTTCGATTATTTCATGTGTAGTAACTGATTTGAGCATGATTTTGAGAAAAATTGAACTTGGTGCCCTAGTTTTCATTTTTGCAATTTTGTCGATTTCGTTGCTATTCCCTATGATTATTCGATATGGTTAGTCGTTCTAGTCGATATACTTGCTTGTGGTGAATTTGTAGCTTGGATTTCATTGAATTTGACACACGCTAGTTTGAGGGATAATTCCAATTCGGGGGTGATTTTCTTGTCTTGCCATTTTCATGGAGAACTCTTTTGATTTTTGAGAAAATATGCTAGGATGAAGTTTGAATTGCATGAATGTCGAACCAATTTCGCTTGGGTAGATGCATTTTGTGGATTATTGAACATTTTGTCATATTAATGTTTAGGAATTTTTGTGAAGTTATTTGTTGAGCTCTGACATTTTTCCTACTACCCTTGCAGTTCATTATGGATTTCCGTCCTACCTTCGCCAACCGAGCTTACGAGAAATGCTTCAGAAAATTCTCAAGCTTCGAGTTCACTATCCGGCAGACGCTTTACCCGTGTCCCGAGACAATGGATAGGCTGGGAATTCGAGCTGACGTGGAGGCTCTTTTGGAGAGAGTAGATTGGAGTGCTTGGATGACAGCACGGTGGCCGACATACCCGTCGCTCCATATCTATGAGGTCCAACCAGAGTCGGAGCCTACCACCATCGCCTTTCAGCTCCTGAATGAACATTACGAGATATCGAGGGATGTGCTTGAAGAGATTTGGGGAGCCCGAAAAGGGGGGGATGGTTTCCTTCCCCCGAGTTTTGACATCGCCCGATTTTGGAGCCAGATTGTGGCTGAAGCAAAAGAGGATTTGCGGGAGTTTGACTCGGGGAATTTGAAGGCATCCTCATTGACAACCCGGTCTTTCGCTACATTCAAAGATGCATGGGGGTGTCCATCACAGGCCGGCAGGAAAGAGCCAAGGCAAGAGTGGGAGAGCTGTTTGCCATCTACTGCATGCTGACGAAGGAAGTATTCAGCTTTGCGGCGTTGCTCATGGACCACTGGAGGCATCAAATCAAAGCCACCAAGGGCAACATTTGGAGTGGGGGTTTGATCACCCCGATTGCGGAGTATGTGGGCATTGACTTGACCCAGATTGAGGCACTCGAGGACGACAGCCGAGGACTTGGAACCGGGATGCTGGTCAAGATGTTGAGGCTATCGCCCTGGGAGTTAGGGTGGTCTCTGCGGATGTCCAATGGGGACAGGTTTCCACTCCCACAGAGGGAGCTCACGCGCGTCACAGATTATCACTTCCGTGATAACTGGTTGATGAGCACACCCGCCCACTTGCGGCTCATGGTTGGATCACGTGGAGGACCCAGCACATCGAGACTTCGCCACCGACCGCTGACTCAGCCGGATCAGTGACGGCCGCAGACCCCCCCAGTAGAGTACGAGGAGGAGCACGAGGATGAGGAGCGCGATGGAGGTGGAGAGGAGATTCCGGACCAAACCGGTGGACCATTGTTCAGCCACTTCGCGAGAGAGTCTTCATCTTCCGGGGTGGATCAGGCGATGATCTATCAGTTCATGCAGCAGCAGGCTGTTTTGCATTCGGAGGAGCACACCAGACAGGCAGAGTTTCGCCAGCACGTGAACACAAGGCTCAACAGCCTCGACATGAAGATGTAGCGTCTCCTCCTAAACACTCAGCCTAACTCCGTCTACCTCCACCGCCAGAGAGAGCGCCAGGACCGTCGGCGAATATTTCCAGTGTGGCCTTCTCCCGATGTAGAGATAGAGGATCCTCCGGAGGAGGAATGAGGTACCGTTTCCTTTTTCCTATCTAATTTTCAAACTTGTCCACTCCTTCAAGTGAAACAAGTTTGGGGGGATGAGGATCGGAAAAGGGAAACGTTTATTTGTTTTTATTTATTTACCGCTTTATTTTAGTTTTGATTTATTTCTTTTGTTTTTCGTTTTTGTTTTTTCTGAACCATCACCATCCCTGTTTTTTTGCTTCAGTGTGAACAATTGCTCTCTGCAAGGCTTTTCACTCAAAAGTTAGTATTTTTGAACTCTTGATTTGTGGTACTTGTTCTGAATTGAATAAGTTTTGAACTCTTAATTTGTGGTACTTGTTCTGAGTTGAATAGTCTTGAGTATTGTTTTAGGAGCTTTTGAATATAGGACAGTCGAAACTACTTCTCATTATGTTGGTGTTGAGGATGATGACTTGTCTTTCCTTGAAATAGAATTTTTTATAGATAATCGAGATATTTGCTGATTAAGAATGATAATCTGTGTGATAGAGTAGCCGATGATAGGAGCTGTTTTGCTTGATAAGTTGATCTTTGAAATGTAAATTTTTGCATGATAACTGTTCGAAATTAGGTAATTATTGAGGAGTAACGAAAATTTCTACCCTGTGAGAAATTTGAGTCATCTTTTCGTTTGATGAGTGACAAGGTTATTAGACTTACTTCCTAGAATTTGATGAATTTCTCTCTTGAGGTTGCATTAAGTGTGGTAATAGGGTGAAAATGATTTTAGGCATCTTCTTTCGTAGCCCGTCTCCCATACACTAACCTTTAATTTCCACTTGTAGCCCCTTTGAGCCTTGAATTTTTTTTTTCTTTGATTAGGAGGGTTGATGAATAAGAGATTGTGATTTATTGGATGGTGTGAATTGTGGGATTGTGATGTGAGGCTGTGTGCAAAAATAGGGGTTCCTAAGGGTTAATTAAGAAAAAAAAAGTGAACGTTGGTGAAAAAGAATGAAAAGAAAAGAGAAAAATGAGAAGAAAAATTCATATGTTGTAGTTCACAAAAGTCAAAATAAAGTTTAGGACCCTGAAAATTACAAAAGAGAAGGAACAAGATTGTGCATGAAAAGAAAAAAAAATCATGTGGCTATGATATGCTAAGGCCATGAGTTCGATTGCAATATTTTAAGTCACTTAGCCAAAAATATCCCACCTTTTAGGTAAGCCACATTACAACCAAATTAAGACCTTTCTGATTCCCTGAAAAACCACACTAACAAGCAGTGGAGAGATGAGAAATTTGTCAAACCTATGGTGAGGTAAACTAAAACTTTGAATGAGTGAATTTCAAGCCCTTTACTTGATTGAGCGATGAGTGCAAACACTGCCCTGTGAGGTTCCTCCTCAATAATTTAACAATGGGAATTTGTTTGGATTGCATGATTTATATGGATGAGTGATACTTAGATTGCAAAAGAAGCTTGAGAGGCATTGCACACTTGTATCTGCATTTGATTCGATTTCTTTTCTGTCAATTGATCGAGGACGATCAATGGTTTAAGTTTGGGGGAGTTGATAAGTTAGGATTTTTACCAATTTATCTAGTTGTTCTTTGACTAATTGTGTGATGTTCAGATTGTTTTTAGTGTCTTTTTCATTCATGGATTGGCTTTTGTGCTCGTAATATCGTGTTTGGTGAATCATGCAGGTTTTTAGTCGAAAATAGGGAAGAGTTGGATTTCCAGTCCCAGGTCCACGTCAATCGACACCAAGGCACGTCGATCAACGAGGAAAATGGAGTGGAGCGATCGACGAAGGAGAAGGAGAGATCGACGAAGGCAGCAAAGCTCATGTCGATCGATGCCATTTCATGTCGATCGACGAGGTGTTTCATCAGCGTCGATCAACGCCATTTTCCCACGATCGACGCGATTGCGAGAATTCCTATTCTGAGTCTGATTTGAAGATAAAGACATATCTAATCCTAGATATTGTTTGAAACATCTTTCATTATTATAAATAGCCATGTAAAATTCATTTTTTAGGGTGGAAATCAGTAGAGCAATTAAGAGATTTTAGTATTGAAGATTTTTAGAGATTTCCAAGATTTTCTAGAGTTTATGTTTGAAGACAGAGTTTTGTGGGAAGACATTCAGACCCAAGTTTTTATGCAAATC
This sequence comes from Plectranthus barbatus, assembly GCA_026898455.1. NCBI lineage: Eukaryota > Viridiplantae > Streptophyta > Magnoliopsida > Lamiales > Lamiaceae > Plectranthus > Plectranthus barbatus. The sequence continues at coordinate 15,549 of JAPKLW010001967.1, read as the reverse complement.
AGGTTGTATTTTTCTATGATGAATATTACTCTGAATATGTGTAACTAATCTCTTCCTCAGATTCTAGGGTTTCGAACTATCAATGTATGCATGTTTTGATTAATTGAATTATATTCCCTTTCCCTTCGTAGTTTGTGAAATCTGTGTTTATTCATAATCTTGAGTTTGCTGGCCACATCTTAGGATTAATTAGTTGATTACTTGAGATGTAACTGTAATAGTTTTCAATGGAAAGAGATTTTCACAATATAATTTGATTTCTTGTCATAACTGAAGGAGATTGACTGTAGGGATAAATCTGTAGATCTTTGGAGTTAGTTAATTTATCTTGAGACCGAGCGGAGATAGGTAATTAATTAATCCACTTTATGAATTGTCCAACAAAGAAGTTCATAATACCTTTCTGATGTGTTTCACTACGAAGAGGAATTAAATTGGGAAATAATCAATTCATCATCTATGTCAAACTTGATAGGTAGATATCCCTGGAATATGTACTTCTCATAATCGTTTTTACCCAAAGTATTTTAAATTCATGTTTACTTTTTATTCGCAAGTATTACGATTTTCAAAACAACGAAAACCCAACAATTTGATTCTCCTAACCAGTATTTTGAGAACTTCTTATTTAGTACTTAAGGTTTCATTACTTCATTCCCTGTGGGATCGATAATTTTCATTTGCCGCTATATTATTAGCTCTGTTAAGTCGCTGTTAAATAATTTAGCGATCAGCCCACTCGAATAAGCACATCTTCCAGAATTCCCTTGGGGCAGGATACAGTACGATCCGCCATCTGCAGCGTAATAGTAGTGGGCCTCATCTCTCCGATGTTGAGGCGCTTGTAAATAGAGTACGGCATGAGATTGATATTGGCCCCAGTATCGCACAATACTCTCTCGAATGTATGTCCTCCTATCTCCACCGGGATAGAAAAGTATCCAGGATCGCTTCTCTTGATGGGCACCAGCTTTTGCAGTAGCTGGTTGCACTGCTCATGGATCTTCCCAATTTCATTCTCCATGAATTGTTTCTTTCCACCCATCAGTTTTCGGAGGTACTACGCCTCGATCAGCAGAATATTTATGCTGACCTTCCTCAAGTTCTCCACAAATTTGGAAAACTTGGAGTCCTCCTTTTGCTTTGCGAACCTCTGAGGGAATGGCATAGGAGGGATAATATCTTCAGTTTCCACCGATTTTTGCCTAAGATGGGCCTCGACTTTGACCGACGTAGGGGCGCCTCAATCGAGGTCGACTTTCGTGCACTTCGATTGATGTTAGCTGCAACGATCGAAGTCGAGCCTTCGTTGTCACGCGATTATTCTCCATTCCCCTTGACTTCGATCATCAAAGCTGTCCTTCTTCTTTTCCACCACTTCTCCATTCTAAACTTCAAATCCTGGTGGTGGTAGCTCGGCTGCCTCAGGATGGGAGTAGGAGAAATTGTGGTGGTTTCTCAGCGAATATTGATATCCCCCACTCCTTTGCTGGTGCTGGTAGGGGTATCCCCCTCTATTCAAATAGCTCACCTCTGCAGGAGCTACGGGTTGCACCTGTGCAACCGCAGCAGTAGAAGCTCTCGTAGACAATTTTTCCAAGTCCTCTCTCAGCTTCTCAACCTCAGTTTTGAGAGGTTCTTCAGTCTCCACTTTATCTACGGCCTTTATCAGTGGCCTCCTACTTTTGATTGTGCAGCGCCATCTTCTTAAAATGCTTCAGAGCTTTCTCCGCAGACTTGCTCATAATGGACCCCCCAGCTGCGTTGTCCATGGACTCTTGAGTCCTTTCAGTCATGCCCCAGTAGAAAATGTGAGTCTGTTCTTTAGTATCGACTCCATGGTTGGGACAGCTCGTGAGCAGTTCATTGAATCTGCTCCAGGCTTCAAACAGTAACTCGTCCACCCTCTGATGGAATTCTAGAATCTCCATCTTCCTCTAAATGATGACAGAGGGTGGAAAGAAGTTTGAGACGAATTTAGCTCTCAATTCCTCCCAAGTCTGGATCCTGTTGCAGTCAAGTCCGGTGAGCCAAGATCGGGCTTAATCCCTCAGTGAAAATGGGAACAACCTCTGTCGAATCACATCCTGCCTGACTCCATTTTGCTTGATGGTGTCGCAGACTTCCACAAATATCCGCATGTGTGTATAGGGATCCTCCACAGCTCTACCACCAAACTGGTTCTGCTGAACCATCTGGATCAGCTTGATTTTTAGTTCAAAATTATTGGCATCAACGCCAATATTGAATCCCTCATTGTGGGGCTGCGGCTTGTACTTCCTCCCCATCGCGTTCAGATCCTCATCATCCGAATCATCCAAACACTGTCTCTCTCTTTCTTGCCTTCTTCGTGCAGCTTCTTTTTCAATCTCTCTTTTAGTTGTGAGCTGCTGAACTGTCGCTCACATCTGGTGTATCTCCCGAATGAGGGTCAAAGTATCCCCCGCTCTAAGCTGTCCATCAGTATCCTCTAATGGGTGCATAGTCGGGTCAACCTCCTGTGGGTTTTGATTGTCCAGAGGATCCATCTTTTCCTTCCGATTTTTCTTCCGGCAAGAGTTTCCTATCTCAGGGTTGAAAGCTTCAAGCGGCTTCCCTTGCGACCTAATGTTCATGCACCACCTGAAAGGGAAAACAAGAAAAAATTAGTTCAGCGTCGACCGACACGGGTGGGTGTAGATCGACGCTCAGAAGGTCTCGACATTGATCGACACAGGCAGGCATCAATCTAGGTCGAGGCAAAAATCACCCAAAAACACACGCACACAAAAATAAAAATATAAAACACAATCTAGCAGATCCTAGAATAAACTAGTAACAAAATAATATCTAACGATTCCTCGGCAACGGCGCCAATTTGATCATTGTAAAATTCTAAATATTAATTGCAGAACAGTGGCAAATAAATTTATAAGAGTACCCTAAGGTTGTCGAACCCAGAGGAATTGTATAACAATATTATTTTTTGTACTAGCTATAATCCTAAGATCTATTGTTTGAGTAAACAGAAATCAGGATTTTGATTTGAAAAGTAAAGATGACAAAACAAAAATTTAAAGAGTTTTGGAAATCAAATTAAAGGCACAGATCCTAGGGCGAACTATCAATCAAAATAGACATAATCAATTAACTTGCTTTGGTGGGAAATCTTAATGTACTATAACTTCTTGGTTGGACAACTATAGCCTAGATTACTAGTATGTGAATGTTTATGCTTTGTCGGCCTCAATAACACAATACTAGTTAATCTTTCATAATTCCTCAGATTAACCCTACAATTATTATCTTCCCCAAGGACAGACATTCTAACTGTATTCGAATTGTTTTTTCTGCTATCAATTTTCACCTCTCAGTCCTTCAATTAACAACTGTAAACCTAGAATTAATTCTATCGCTTAATCTGATTAATTCTAAATCCTAACAATTCAAACAGGAATTCAAAACTAAGCAATTATTGTTAATCAATTAAACATGCATTTGATAGATACTCGTTGCCCTAGAACCCCCTAAGGTTTCTAGCCACACATAGCAGATAGAAAACAAAAGACAAACATATTATTGAAGTGCAAAAAATAACTTACAATAAAATAAAGGTTCTTGCTGGAAAATAAAGTGTGTTCAATGATAAAGAATGATAAAAGATGTGTTGGGGTCAATAAAACTCGAAAATAAGGACTATTTATAGGTGTGGATGTGTATCCTATCAAGTCTAGGGCTGGAAATCCGATTTGATTCGAATTTAATCAAATTTTGCCAGATTTTCCCGCACTTCGATCAATGTGGACAGGCTTCGATCGACGCGCGTGTTCTTGCATCAATCCATCTGCGCGGTCTCACGGTTTTAGCCATAACTTTTACTCCCAAACTACGATTGACCCGATTCCAATTGCACTGGAAAGATAACTCAAAGCTCTATCCATTTCCTTGCGCCAATAGGCCAAATTCCTTGTGTGGAAGAACCCTTCACTGCTACTCTTGCATGTCACTGCTTTCAGAACGGTTTTCCAGTGAATTTAAGCCTAAATCCTGCAAAAAACGCACCAGGCAAGCATCACACCACATATAATAGACTCATGCATGAAATATATATATAAACTTAAGAAAAATACATAAAATAATATGTAATACTATCGATAAGTGAGTAAAATTATGAACTTATAAGTAGCAATGTGTGTATGATTGTCTGGTACTAGAACTGGGTAACCACATCCAGTATAGGATGGTGATATTCCCTGAGCAGCTCAAAAGATTCGTATGCTAAAGTCCAAATGAATGTCTGCAACCTTAAATGTGGGGATATACTGAGCCAATGCAACCCATTCCTCACCAAGTTATAGCAAATAGGTAGGACAGTATTGATTATTTGGTGGCATGAATCAATATTGATTAATTAATTATATTCTAGGTTGATATGAGAATTAATTTAATTGATAGGCCTTATTTTCTATTTGCATTCTGGTCCCTGGTCTGACCCATAAATGCTCAGGCCCATCTAGAGATCAGAATTTCCTATAAATAGTCTTCAGCTTCATAGATCACAACACACCACAAGATCATGAGTTGCAAAATAGCAGACCAAGAATTGGGAGCTGTGATTGACTAGATCCGAGAGACGAGGAGGAAATTCTCGGTCAGCAAGAAATCCGAAGGGAATCTTCACCAGATTTTCAGATCAGAGTTGGGATACAAATCAGAAGATTAGATTTGGAGGATCGTTTTCTATTTCTCTCTCCTCAAGTTTTCAAAATTAATTAATTTAATTTCATAGATTTAATTCCTTCATCTTATAGGAATAAATCTTGTTGCGCAGGAAAGAGGATCAAATGATCAAATCTCTGTGCATCGCGTTCTTCAGTTTCTACAATCTTGGTATTCCGCATAAGCCTTCTTATGCATATTTAATAGGAGCATGCTAGGATTAATCGTAGGCATAGAAATTATTTTTTGATGTCCATTTATCAATATTGTGATTATATGGATTTAAGTGATTCAATTCACAGTATTCAAAATCTCTTCAGAACTCACGCTGCACGGAGGTGGTATTAATGCAGAAGCGCAAATTAGTATCATTCTTTACTCTCTGCCAAAGTCCTTTGACAACTTAAGACTGAATGCTGCCATGAACAACAAATAGTTTAAACATAACAAGTTGTTCAATGACTTGATGGTAGCAGAATCAATAATACTCCAAGAGATGATTACTCTGGCTACTTTTAGAAGTCATCCTACTGCGCAAAAGGGAAAGAAGCACAAAATGATGAAAAAAAAAGAAATCTAAATGTACAACTACTGAGAGGAAGCTTAAATGGTTGTCGGGCATTGCTGTGAAGAAGGAAAAATGCTTCCGATGTGGCATTTCTGGTCACGGGAAGAAGGATTGTCAAGTCAAGAAGACTAGACACGTCATATGCATATATAACAGAACATGTTTAGCATTGGTTTATACACATTTGTGGGTAGTGGTTACTGGAGCAACTAATCATGTTTGTTATACTATGCAAGTGTTCGTGCCTATTAGGCAGTTCAAACTTGACAAGGTTCCCATCTCCATCAGTAGTAGAGAGCAAGTTTCTGTAGTTGCCATTGGATATTTTACTTTATGTTTTGAGAACGATTTTGTGAGATATTTTATTTGTGTCAGTTTTCCGATAGAACTTGATTTAAGTTCCCCAGTTATTTAATGATGGATATTGAATTATTTTTTTATAGTTGTGTTTCTATTATTTGAAATAACGGTGTTATGTGTCTTGGAAAGCTGATTGATTCTCTCTATTTCATAAATTGTTTCCATAAATCTTCTGTGAATGTTGCATCTAATTCATCTAAGAATTATAATTTAAAGAGAAAGTTCTATTTTTCCGATAAGGATCAAACATATCTCTGGAACTTGAGACTCGGTCACATCAGTCTAAAGAGGTTTAAAACACTAATTGATGATGGAATCTTGGATTCATTCCGGAGAGTACCTCATCATGTTTGTGAATCCTACATAGAGGGGAAGATGATGACCATGCCTTTTAAGGCAAGTGAGGCTCGAGCAGATGTTGTGTTGGAACTGATCCACTATCACTTATGTGTACCTATGTCTACGCAAGCTCGTAGAGGATATGAGTGTTTTGTTAGTTTCATTAATGATTATCTAAGACTTGGATATGTCTACCTACTTCGCTACAAGCTTGAATGCTTTGAAAAATTTAAAGAATTCAAGGCAAAAGTAGAGAAGAAGCGAAGCAAGACTATCAAAACACTATGATCTGATCATGGAGGTGAATACCTCAGTAACAAGTTCTTGCAGTATTTTTCAAATCATGGGAATACACCCCAATAGACTGCACCAGGAACCCCTCAATAGAATGGTGAAGCAGAAAGTAGAAACAGAACACTTTTTGAAATGACTAGTTCAATGATGAGTTATGCAAGCTTGCCAATTTTTTTTTTGGGATATCATCTAAATTTATGCAAAGGTTAATACAAGAGACTCAAAGCTCTCAAAAAATGGATGGAACAATGAAATTCACTCCCTTTCGTGTTTAGGAACCATTCACTCAAGCATAAGATATGAAGTTCGTTTCCATAAGCTTGCATCCTATCTCACCACTATACTACAATGACTTTACTTCTAGAATTAAGAAGGTCTTTCATTTGGTTATAACATGGTTGACTAAAGGTCGGTGATTTTGGGCTTAAGTGACTAAACTCCAACAAAATCTTAACACCCCCAAGCAATCTATCACCAACAACCAATCCCGAGGCTTATTCTAACTAACTTTCGTATTTCTTTTGTTTTCATCATGCCCTTGCATGTTTCACTATTTTTTTCTTTTTCTAAATTTCTTTTGTGATTATTTTTCTTGACTAGCACCATTCACACCATTCATTCTTCCAACTTTTTCTTTTCAACACATCCTTTTCTTTCAATTTTCTTTTTTTTCTTTCCTTTAGTACCTCAAATAATGGGATCCAAATCATATAACCAATCAATTCCCAACATATAATCACAAAATCCGTAATCACCCTCATACACACATCCTCTAAACTTTTTCCTAAGTATATCTCAAAGATATTCTCCAATTAGCTCAATCATGGGGAACAACTTGTCAAGTCTCAAGCATTTACACACAAAAATGTTGGAAATTCAACTTTAGCATGCTTCGATATCAATGATTCTGCCCTATCATCTGTTCAAATAGGAATCATACTCCACAAGTTTATCACGAGTACATCTCAAGTCCAAATTGGGTTCAACACACACAACTCACATGCAAACACAAACCTAGACATCATCTAATACACAACCTAATGCAATCTACATAGCAAGAGAAAGTGTTATAAAGTGTTACCCATTGGCATCCACTCCATCAAACCGCTCCCCAATGACCTTATTGTACCTACTACACAAACACAAACACACCATCTATTGAGCATAAATCACTTTCAACAATAGACCATATCCACCAAAACAAAATCTCACTTCCAAACTACTTCCACAAGATAAACTCATCAAATATTACAAACAACCAACATTCTCATCCAAGCACCTTCCCACCAATCAAATCATTACCAAGTCACAAACAAAATAAACCTTGTTCCTGTAGCTCCACTATACATTCCATAAACCAACCATCAAACATCAACAAAATTTAAAAGAATCAAACTATTAATCTCAAATCCAAATCATTCACTAATGATGAAAACATTCACATCCAAAGGTTATACAACCAACTCGAAATCAAAATTCAACCATAAGGGAAATACTAACACCAATCATAGCTAAATCATGGCATGAATGCAAAGGTATAGTAGATAAGATGAAGGAGGAGGATAAATCGACAACCATTCACATCCCCCAAAACTTAGCCCAAAGGGACAAAGTTTGAAAGTAAGGTTGGCCATAGACACTTCAATCATCACGCTCCATCCCTCAAATGGTATGCCCTGCCAAATGACAAATCAAACTATTAACAACTCACAAGGAACACAACTATCCACTCAACTCCTACCAAAGACTCTTCTAGCTACACAACACAAATTTAAAATCTAACTAGGTAGGAATTAAATCATAAGAAACAAAATCGGTTGGGTTGCCTCCCAACAAGCGCTTTGGTTACCGTCGGTAGCTCGACGACCTTACCATGTTCATCCATTGTCAAAACTCTTGTAGATTCTGAGTATACATTATTCTGCCGATCGAACCTTACTAGGAAGCAACTTATACATGGAGATCTTCCTTGCACCCTTCTCATACTTCCAAGGAGGTTTGAATATCTTGAACAATCCTTCTTCGCAGTGATTTTTTGGGCTTCATCTAGACTATTCTTCATTACAAAACTTCCCCCAAGCCTTTCATCTAACTTACTCGCCGCGTGCATAATAAGCACGTTCTCATTTACCTCAACAATAACCAACTTATTCTTCAACTCTACCTCCATTGGCTTCACAAACTCTTCTTCACAAACCTTGTTTGTTACCAACATCTCATTGTCCACAAGACTTTCTATTGCTGATATCTTTTGAGGTTCTTCCGACAAAGGTATCTCACTATCACCCTTCTTCACATCTTCTTTGGTGCCTTCATTTGCCTCATCTCCTTCAAGTAGATCTTCACCTTTGTTTTGTGGTTCTTCCTCTTGCAACACCACTATCTCCTCTTTTTTGACTTCATCTATGCTCTTTACCTCCGCATCTTCCATTGCCTCATTAATCACATTGTAACTCATCTTTGAGATTATTTCCATGTCCCTTGAAGCTTTCTCCTCTTGATTCATTTCACTCATTTTATTGGTAATGGTCGATACTTGCATTGGAGTCTCCTCAAGTATCCTGTCATGCTTCTCAAACGTTCTCTCATTCACCACCTCACTCCTCCTACTTGACCTCATCAACAAGTTAAGTTGGTCTTGCTTTAGATCTAATTGACTCCTCCACGAGTCATTCTCACTACATTCCTTTACCATCTTCACCATATGGTAATCTTTTTTCTCTTCCGGCCATTGGTAATTACCTTCCGCCATCTTTTTGAATACCGTCTGGAGTGTCTTCTGCGGTCTTTGTCTTTCATTGAGACAATCTTTCATCTCATTTATTTGCCTTTGTAAATTATCCAACCTTTCCGTGTCAACTCTTCTATTCTCCTTGTTGAATTCCACTATTTGAAATCCTTTCTTCCTTCGTTGTTCCTCAAAAAATCGAGCCTTGGACCTTGTGATCATGCACAACCTACATAAGTCCACAAACTCCAATTACCAACCTAACAAACACTTTCACAAACACTTGAACTACAAACAACACAATTTCACCAATTGCAAGTAACCTACTAATTGAAGTCCTCGACAATGGCACTAAAGCTTGATAGCTCAAAATTCAATTAACAAAATTAATCAAATCTCAATCAAAAATAAAAATATAAATCCAGGTTCTTCTTAATTTTCCCACTAAACAACTGGATACTATTGTGTTGAAGTTATATTCAAGCAATTCAATCGTTGAGTATGTTCTATTCTAGGCAAGAATTAAAGCTTAACTAGCTAACAATTACTAAGAAAACAAATGCTTCTATCACAATTATCAAAACAACAACTCACTTCCTTGTCCTAAACAATCTCACAAACAATAGCAATCGAAATCTCACAGATTAATTTAATTCACAATTGGGAAAACATGATATTGGCATGAACGTTGTAATGAACCAACAATGAATAATTGAATGTTGTAAACAATATTTAATCCTCCTAGGAATGATCAATCCACCAAAATATATCTAATCCCCTTTGTACCGGTGAATTAGAAGTTGATGAAATAAAATTCTCAAGCTGTCACGCTATTAATTCATATGTCACTACCAATGGTTCGTAGATTCTTGACCTACAAGCTATCCCCGCACATGGATTGGGTCAAAACATGCATGCAAACATACTAATCACGACATATAGATCCGCTTAAAAGCTGCAATTTCAATGCCAATCAATCAAGCACTTGGTTAAAGCCTACATCACTTTACTATGAAAAAGCTCTAATACGTTGCAATTCACTAGGAGAAAGTAAACACACATTCATTCAATTCAATAGATTCAATACATTTTTCACCCAATATCCTAGAAGGATCTAGCCACGCATACCTTAGATGAGGCTCAATACAATTTCAAAAGTAAAATAAGCCATTACAAAGTATGGTAAGAAGGAGTAATTTCATAATTGTTGATCTTCTCTCTTTGATCTTCAATCTCCGCTTCAATTTGCATCTAATTGGATGGATTTGTCATGGATTCTCCCTCAATTTGATGTTTGGAGATGTTACGAGGTACTTTGGAGTGAGTAATAGCCTCTTTTTCCATCTTTTGCCTTTCAAAAATGCCAAAAGTCCTTAACGAACTCAATTTCCCCTTTTATAGTAAGTAACAACATCAAAATTTTGCTCGGGACAAGATCATTTCGACTGAGATTACAAAAACATCAAAAACTTTCAGAAAATCCCGTAACATTTGACCTGAGATAGAAGCATCTCAGTCAAAATTTTGCCTCTGTAGAGCAAATTTCGACCGAGATCAAACGGGTTGGGTCAAAATCTGCCCTACAAAGGCAGAATTTTGACCAAACCCAAATGGGTTGGGTCAAAAATATCTTTTTGTTTCACCCCTTTTGCTCTCCACGGTCCATCTGGTTACATGTGCACGATTTGGGTCAAAATCACTCCAAAAGTTGGCTCAACTTGTGGATTCATGCTCAAATGCTCAGCAACACAACAAAAACACAAACAAGATTGAAAACACAAAAAATCTAAACAAACACCTATGATATGTGGGTGAAATAAGCATGAATAATCACAATTACGCATCAATAAAATGGTCATTTCACACACATATCAGCCCTCAAACTTTTCAAGAAGATGCACACTCAAAAGTGGGCGAATCCAAGGAGACCACAAGTCAAAGCTATTTAAAAGAAGGAACCGGATGACACCCTCAAGAAGGAAATCGAGAAAATCAAATGAGAGATGGAGAAACTGGCATCTAATGCTTCTGTGGTTGCTGTTGCACAGGTTAATCCCATAGCCGACGTGAATTACATGAACTGAGGAGACTATCAAAGTCAGTACCGGCAAGGGGATACCAACAGTACCCACCAAGAGCTCATCTCGGATTTTCTTATACCCAGCCTAAAGGCGTGGAACATCCTCCACCCGGTTTTGATCTTCAGAATGGTGAGATCGTGGAGAAGAAGAATGAAAGTTTGGACGAGGTACTTTCCAAATTCATCAAAGCTTCAGTCTACCAGGATGGAAAGATCGAGCAAGAAGTGGTCGGGGTTAATACTGAGGTGGATTGATTAGGAAAGCACGTGCAGATAATCAAGACTCAAGTAAGTCAGATTGCTACCTAACTTGGGACGCAACACAAGCAAGGGAAGCTGCCCGGCACCATCGAAGTGAATCCCAAAAATCAAAAGGAGTGCAAAACTATCAATCTAAGGTCTAGGATGAGCTACAAAGGTCTGGAGATATCCCGAAACAAGTTTGGGGGAGATGAGGAGGAGTTTCCTGCGAAGGAGACCTTTATTTCGTCTGAAATCCCATATATTGGTCGGCATAGAGAGGTCAACATTGAGAACGTGTCGAGCGACGGAGAGCAGTTGACACAGACTTGAAGAAGACATGCATGTCAATCGACGCACCACATATCGATCGACATGCTCAGCCAGCAGCAGTGACCGACATAGTCAAGTTTTGGTCGACATAGAGAGGTTCACAAGGCAAAGGTTCAACCAGAAAGATAGTTCTTATTCCTCCGCTGCCCTTTCCTCAAAGATTTGCCAAGCAGAAGGAAGATTCAAAGTTTTCAAGGTTTGTAGAGAATTTGAATAAGGTAAGTATCAACTTACTATTGATCAAAGCCTTGAGGGAGATCATGGATACATGAAGTACCTCTGGAAACTGATGAGCGGGAAAAAGCAATTCGTGGAGAATTCCACAGCCAAGCTTCATGAGCAATGTAATCTCCTACTCTAAAAGCAAGTGCCTATCAAAAGAAGTGATCCAGGTTGCTTCTCAATCCCAGTAGAGATCGGGGGATAGAGTTCCAAAGGGTGTTGTGAGACACTGGTGCTAGCATCAATTTGATGCCCAACTCCATCTTCAAACGCCTCAACATTAGAGAGATGAGGCCAAGTACAATTACTTTACAAATGGCAGACCAATTTGTGTCTCACCACAAAGTTATACTTGAGGATGTTCTCATTCACGTAGGTTATCTAATTTTTCCTACAGATTTTTTAGTTTTGGATATGAAATAAGATATCAACATGCCTCTCATCCTGGGAAGAGAATTCTTGGATACAAGTGAAGCAGTGATCAACTATAGGACCAGCGAGATCACTCTGCATGCAAATGATGAGAAGTTCACCTTCGTGATTGATAAAAGTTGGAAGTAGTCCAAGTGCAACTGAATCACCTCCATTAAAGTTTTTGATGAGAAAGTAGAAGAAACCGAAGAATAAAAGGAAGACCATGCTGCCATTGAATGGGAGCGAGGGAATGAGATTGCGATATTGCCAATTACACCATCTCATCTCGAGCTCACTACTGTCATTCAAGACAAGATGGTCTATATAATTTATACATGGGGGAGGCATGTCTGCACCCGACCTCCTTGAACTTAAGGATTGAGGTACCGTCGAGCTACGACGTTAAGCACTTGTTGGGAGATGACCCAACCTTTTAATGCTTTATTTTCAATTTATGTTTTAATTTTCGATTTAGGTATCTTATGATTTTCTTTGGAAAAAAAATGAGAGGAAGCCTCTATATCGATCGACATGCCTAGTGTTGATCGACACAGAAGGTCGACATAAACCACCCTTCAACAAAAAATAAAGGTCGATAGTAGGCTCCGTATCAACCGATGTAGTGCACATCGATCGATACGGAGTGCGAGCAGCCACAAAAGTCAATGTCGACAGTTCGAAACCCTCCAGGGGATAAAAACTTTATGACTGGAATCAACAGCTAGGTACGATTCCTTTCTTGTTTGACTTTCAAACTTTTTCTACTCTCTGAGTTCGAAGTTTGGGGGGATGAGGACAAGAATTGGAACTCTCTATCCTTTATTTATTCTGCTTTCTGAAATTTAAAATTTTTATTTATATAGTGTTAGGAAAATTACTGAGCTTTGATCAATCTGAACTGAGTGTGAGTTTGAAACCGATTGATGATTAGTTTGAATTAATTTTGATTGTGGTTAACTGCTTATGAATGTAGAATACCGCATGATAGGATTGAATTGAAACTTACACTTGCATGCTGTTTGAGTAAATTAAAATTGATTGTGGAATAAAAATTAATCCCTTGTGTGAGATTTTGAGCCTTTTTCGTTTGATGTGAGATTCACATGTTTGTTTTTATTTCTCTAGAACTTGCCTCTTTTCTATTTCAAGACTAAATAGTGTGCACAAGGCTAGTAAATGATTTTAGGCCAGATTTGTTAGCCCAATTCCTAAACACTGTCATTTCGTATATTGAACAGTCCCTAGTCAACCCCATTTGAGCTTAACTCCATTTTTTTTTATCTTGTCTATGAGATTTTCATGGAGTTATAATGGTTTTTGTATTGTCTATGAGATTTAAGGAGAATAAGGATGGTTAGATTTGCGATTTGGAAAAGATATATGTAAAATAGTGGTGAATAAAGATGTGTGATTGTTTAGCTCAAAAGAAAATTAGAATTCTCATAAACTCCTTAAACAAAAGAAAATATTCATAAGAGCATAAGAGATTCAAAAGAGCAAAAGGAAAAGGGAAAAAAAAAGAAAATGAGAAGAAGGAAGAAGGAAGATATTTGATTTATATATTTAGGAGATGAGGTGGATGAAAATAATGGAGTGGTTTTAATTTATTGCCCAGCTTGATTGATTGTAGTCACTTGACCATATTTCCCTACCTTATCAGAAAAAGCCTACATTACAATCCGATCAAAGTCCTTTCTGATTATAGACTTGTGTGCACATTCTAGCAGTGGAGATTTTAGAAAATTTGCAAGCCTATGGTAGAAATTTCTCCCTACATGTTTTGAGTGCTTTCATTGAAACCTAAACACTTGTGTGAGGATCGAAACACTTTCCTGTGAGTCTTCCGCAGTTGATGAATATTCTATCTCTTCCAAATTGCTTGTGTGATGTGAATTTTTTATCCTTGACTATGAAGAATCTTGTGAGGCATTGCAATTTGAACCGCATGAGATTTCTATTATGTCTTTTATATTGATTGAGGATAATGAAACATTTATGTTTGGGGGATAAGCTCGTAAATATGCTCACTTATTAATGTTTTTATCCATTGTTTTAGTTCATTTATGTTTAGTTGTTAGTCATTTTCGTGCATGAGTGAATTATGGAGGATGTTATGTTTGCTATGGTGAGTTTTTGCAGGTTTTTGTGCTAAAAAATGGTCAAGTGGTGAAAAGAGTCGGAATGACGAAACTGTTGTTTTGGTCGACACACAAGATGTCGATTCAAATGGAAGACAAAGCTGAAAACCTAACCAAGACCTCTATGTCAGCCGACGTGGTGCATATCAATCGACGCGGAGGATTGATGTCGACCAAAGTATGAAGAAAAGAAAGCTTGACATGGGAGTTCCATGTCAATCGACACAAGGTGTGTCGATCAACACGGAGAGCTAGTGATGATTGAAGTCAAGACCGAAGTGGAATTTCAACATGAGTTCTATGTTGATTGACACGCCATGTGTCGATCGACATGGATACCGAGAAGGAAGATTTTTGCCAATTTGGATGGATTTTCTCTTCCAAGCCCAATACCTAATTGAGATATAATTTCTCCTCTATAAATACTAGATAGCTCGAAAATTAGGGGGATCTTATTTTTAGCATTGGAGTTTTTAAGCCTTTAAGGTTACTCATTATTTTAAATTATTTTATGAATTTTAATAATATGTGTGTTTTAGTTCTATCCATGTTTTGTGGCTAGAAACCTTAACAGGTTCTAGGGCTTTGATGATCTTCTTGATGCATGTTTGAATAAATCAACTCGAGAGCCTGGTTTAATTTATTGGTTTTAATTCAATCAAATCTAGATTTAATGTAGGATCGAAAGACGAAATTGGATCTAGGTTAGTAGTTATCAATTGAAGGACTGAAAGGTGAAAATTGGTAATAGGAAGAGGGAATTAAATGTAAATGATTTCTGTCTCAAAAGGAAGAATTAGTTATAGGATTAAATCTAATAATTATGTTGATTGATTAGCATGTGTTCTTGAGACCGAGAGGAGATAGACATGTGTTAGTAATCTAGGATTTAAATTTCCAAACAAGGAATTGAATCCATCTGAATCTGATTCTTCCCCATTGTTGAGTTGACAAATTTTACATGTTGATAGATAGATTATCTGCCCTAGAATTTGTACTCCTTAATTATTGTTTAAAACATTTAATTTCTTGCCTCTTCATCTTTAATTTCCAAAACAAAAAAAAAAAACAACATTTTTTCAAGTACTTTGACAGTGTCGATGTTAGACTTCTAGTTAACATTGCCATGTTTTAC
>JAPKLW010001966.1:116866-130757 GCA_026898455.1 Plectranthus barbatus | reverse complement strand
AAGGTGCGGTGTTGCCCGATCTGTCGTCATGAACTCGGGAACATACGATGCTTAGCATTGGAACGAGTTGCAGAATCACTCGAACTGCCATGCAAGTATCAGATTCTTGGGTGTCAAGATATTTTCCCCTATCATGGGAGATCGAGGCACGAGCAGAATTGCAGGTTCCGTCCGTACAAGTGCCCTTATGCCGGAGCAGACTGCCTGGTCAGCGGCAGCATCCCGTTCCTTGTAGACCATCTGAAGAGAGACCACAATGTTGATATGCACGAGGGGTCTAGTTTCAACCACAGATACGTGAAATCCAATCCCCAAGATGTCGAGAACGCCACGTGGATGCTGACTGTAAGCGCTTTTTCCACATCCCCCCCCCCCCTCTCTCATTAGTGAAACGGCGCCAACTAAGAAGAAATCTTGTGCAGGTTTTCAGCTGTTATGGCTACCAGTTCTGCTTGCACTTCGAGGCTTTCAGTCTAGGAATGGCGCCGGTGTACATGGCATTCATTCGCTTCATGGGCGACGATGATGACGCCCGGAAGTTCAGCTACAGCCTGGAAGTCGGTGGAAATGGGAGGAAGATGACTTGGCAAGGAGTTCCCCGGAGCATCCGCGAGAGTCATACAAAAGTTCGGGAGAGGATGGACGGGCTGATAATTCAGCGGAGCATGGCGCTGTTTTTCTCCGGCGGTAAGAGGCAGGAGCTGAAGCTCAAAGTGGCGGGGCGTATATGGAAAGAAGATTCATAGGTTTCAATCTTTGCCGTCGTGTACAGCCTAATCCTTCAACTTTTTTTTTAGCCTTTGAGCTCTGTTTGTAGCTTTGTTTGTTATCATGAAGAAGAGGGGTTTGCAGATGAAAAATATACATTTAAAACACACAATATTGATCCATTCATCATCAAGGAAGGCAAATGTTATTGCAGATTCCATTCATTAATATTTCATAGCTCTAGTAGTAGTAGTAGTAGTAGTAGTACAAGGTGGTTCTCCTCTCCTTATTATATAGCATTCCATTCCAGTTGCTCGTGTAAAAGTAGAGCAGCAGCTACGTATTCTAAATCTACATTGCACAGATTGAACATTGGAGGCTGCATGTTATTATTCGGTTACGAGCAACGGGATATCATCAACTGCAGATGGAAGCTGTAAGCAACATGGGAAGGAGAGTCAAGTCAGTATATTTACAGCATAACACCAACCACCCACTTTCCACATCTCACACACCCTGTGGGCTGTGCCTCTACAAGCTCCATGATTTCCTACTTACTACTAGTTTCATACACAAGAAAAAAGATACCAAATCCTCTGCATTAACTAGTAAAACAACGAATCATTCCATACACCCAAACCACAAGAGATCTTACCAAAAAACCACCACTTACTATCACCTTAAAGTAGCAAGAAACATAGACCAAATCAAGAAACGAAATCCAATTCACGAGATGTGGATAATCATCATTAAGAAATCAAGAACCCCAAAATATGATCAAGAACACCACAGCGAAACCCCACATTCAGAATAGTAAAAAAATCGTACCTCGAGAACGGGCCTCACTGATACGGCATTATCTTTGCAGGAACGGACGGTTAAGAACTGATCAACCTCGAGCTCCTTATTAATAATCCCAACGGTGAAGTAAATACTGCCGGAAGGCGGCAAGTCAACCTTAATCGCGTCGACATCGAACCAGAAAAAGTAAAATCTTTGCACTTGAATCCCCTTCAAATTACTGATGGAACCGATACTCAGCTTCCCGGTAATCTTTTCCTCGTAGTAGACCAAGTAATCGAACTGTATGTAACAAGGTTTCTTCAAATTGACCTCGAAATCGCCGTCGTCCGAGAGAGTGTAGCTCACCACGGAGTCCGGCAAGAGACCGCTCGGAAGGCCAAACTTCGGGAGGATTTCGTAAACCGTCGGCGTGGGAGCTGGTGGCGGGTCGGTGGCCGATGATGTGCAGAGGTTTAGGAGGGAGAAGACGAGGAGGAGAGAGAGGAACTTCATCTTGCTTCTTGGAACCCGTGGATTTTCTTGATACAGTGTGGAAATTTTAGCACTCCCCAATGCTAGTATATATAGTATATATACTCCATACTGTAAGGCCTAAAAAAAAATACTACTCCCTCTGTCCCGCCAGATTAGTCCATATTTCCATTTTTGTCTGTCCCACTAGATTAGTCCACTTTCTTAAAATGGAAAAAAATCTCCTCACATCAATAAAATATTAATTCCACTACACTCACAGACATTGATTTCTGTGCCGAAGAGAAACTGGACTAATCTAATGGGACGGAGGGAGTAGTATAATATTCACTTAATAATTTTAACTAGCAAAATTTTTAAGTATAGTTCAACCTATAGCAACTCTTATAAAAACATTCAGAATATAGCAAAAGTGCTTTGACCAAGGTTTGAATTAAGTTGAAATTCCAATTATACCCTCCTATGTATTTCTTTTATATTTATCTTAATTTAATTCCATTTACACAAAATGAAATTTCGTCTACACGATTAATCAAAATTCCCAAAAATCCTGATAAATAATTTTGGTATCAGAGCTTGAAAGAACAAATGAGCAATATTAATAAAAATCATAAACATTACAATTACGACAAACTACTTTGTCATAATAAGCAATCTTGAGATGATAGCACTAAGAAAAGAAATTTTAAGAATTCAAGAAACTATAAAGCTTACAAAACAATTAATAGAATTTCATAGAGTAGAAAATGAAATATATGAAATGTTTCGATTAGAAGTTTTATTAGAAGAATTAGAACAACAATTAATAATTCTAATAACCGCATGACAGAAGGGAATTCAAAAGTATCTAATTTAATATTAACATTAATAGAAATAATTAAAGAAAATCAAAAAGAATTATTAGATTCAATAAATCGAATAAAGAAAACAAAAATACGAAAATATAAATACCAAGATTTAATAAATTTCCTAAAAGAACAAGGAGAATTAGATAATGAAGAAATATTAACAGGAAAAGAAAAATGTCTTGAATGTAAAGAGGCATTAGAATTAATACAAGAATTAGTAACAAAAGGGACAACTAGAAAATTAGTAAAAAATGAACCTATAAATGAACCTATAAATTTAACACATAAATGGATACCACCAATTCGAAGATAAACGAAATAGAAAAATTATCAAAATTAATAGACAAATTACAAATACATGATTTAAAGGTTGCAAGAATTGATGAAGAAGATGCTCAAGGTATCATCTATGGAATAGATAGTGATAATGAAAATCCAACATTAAATATGGAAGAAGAAGAAGAAGAAAAACGTAAAAAAGAAGATTATAATAAACAACAAGAAAATGCTTCTACAAGCAATGAAATACGACCAAATAAATACGAAAAAAGTTTTGTTGATTATATGTATAAAAATGATTATACATATACAACAGGAAAATACAAAAAGAATATTCCACCGTCATACATTCAGAAAGAAAGAAGTATAAGTAGTGGAGTATTAAACATAGATTGTGCATCAAATGCATCAAGTTTAATTATGTTATGGATAAATCAATTCCAAATGATAGTCCAAACTGATGATGATACAATTAGCAAATTACCACTAGAAGATTTTTTAACATATATAATGTATAAAGCTACAGGACAATTATCAGACTGGTTACATACAACGCCATGTAATTATAGTAACTATGCTAAACAAGATACAACAAAAGAAACTAAATTTGACCTTCTAAAACAATTAACCAAGGAAATATTTGCAGAATTTTTTGGAGATGAAACAGAAACAGCACGAGAATATGAAAAATCACATATTATAAAAATACTAAGTAATATGGCTCTCTGTGACCCATAAAATTTCTTTTGCCAAATAAAAGAAAATTATTATAAAACATCATATAGAATTGGCCTATTAGATATAGTAAAAAGTAAACTACCACCAGCAATGTTAAAATATATAAATATACAATTAACAAACCCAACAAAAACTAAAACAAAAGAAACATTAGGATTAATAGAAAAATATGCATTAGAAAATAGAGATGAATTGTGTATGAGAAAAACCGAAGAAAAATATTTAGAAAAAATAAATATACGATGTTGTAAACAACTTGAAACAATTCCACATCAATATGGATGTAAACCAGAAAGAAAGAGAAGATATAAAAAACAATATTACCCTCGATATAAAAAATATAGAACATTTAAAAAACCATGGAAACAAAAATATCAGAGGAGGTACAAAAAATACGATGATAAAAACACAAGAAATAAGAAAAACTCGAAAGAAAAGAAGACATGTAGATGCTGGAAATGTCAAGAATTTGGTCATTATGCTAATGAATGTCCAAAGAAAAACTTGTATAAAGAAAATAATATAAAACTTATATACTCTTTAGGGCTCGAACCTATAGAAGACATATACGAAGAAGGCGAAGAAATAAATTTCGATACATATAGCATAGAATCTGAATCTGAAAGTTCCAACTATACAGAAAGTAGTGATGAGCAAGAATAGTACATTTATAAAAGTAAAACTATTTAATAAATATACTTTTGCTTATATAGATACTGGAGCAACTATATGCCTTGCACAAGAAACAATGTTACCAACAAAATATTGGTCAACACTAGAAAAACCAATACAAGTAAGAATTGCTAATAATAAAATTATCCAAATAAATGATAGAGCAAAAGATCTTGTAATACTAATTGAAGGAAGAAAATTCCCTCTAGACACCTTATACAAACAAGATACAGGAGTACCATTAATATTAGGAAACAATTTTCTTAAAAAATATTACCCTTTTATTCAAGAAATTGATAGAGTAAAATTACATTGTCCAGCAATGGAAAACCAACGTAGACATTTAGTTACAACAAAGATATATACTACACTTTTCTTTTTACAAGGAAAAATTATCCATGAACTTAAAAATCAATTAATTATGTACATTCACGAAGAAATCGAAATAAAAGTCTTGAGAATCATCGACGAAATAAGTAGTCAAGATCCTTTAGACCCTATTAAAAATACAAATACAATGGAAGTTCGGATAGAATTAATAGATCCCAATAAAGAAGTAAATGTACCAAATAGAATTCCATATACAGAATGAGATGTCGCAGAATTTAAAGAAGAAACAGAAAAATTATTAGAAAAAGGAATTATAGAACCAAGCATAAGTCCACATAGTGCACCAGCATTTTATGTTGAAAATCACAATGAAATTAAACGGGGAAAAAGAAGAATGGTTATAAACTATAAAGAAATGAATAAAGCCACTAGAGGAGATGCATACAAATTACCTAGGCAAGATTATATTTTTAATAAAATTAAAAAGGCAGAATGGTTCACAACCCTTGATGCAAAATCAGGATATTGGCAGTTACGATTACATAAGGATACTAAACCTTTAACAGCATTCAGTTGTCCACCACAAAATCAATATCAATTTACAGTTATGCCATTTGGATTAAAACAGGCACCTAGTATCTATCAACGTTTTATGGATAATAATCTTAAGGGATTTGAATCTATAAGTCTGGCATATATAGACGATATTATAATTTTTACTTTAGGAACAAGAAAACATCATTTAAATCAAGTTGCAAAGATTCTATTACAACTAAAAGAAAAAGGAGTAATTCTAAGTAAAGAAAAAGCAAAAATAGCATTAGAAGAAGTAGAATTCCTAGGAATGAAGATTTTAAAAGGGGGATACATAGAACCACAAAAATATTTATTAGAAAAAATTAATAAATTTCCAGATAAATTAGAAAATAGAAATCAGATACAACGATTTCTTTGGTGTTTAACCTATATTGGTGAAAAGGGTTTTATAAAACAACTTTCAAAAGAACGAGCATTACTACAAGAAATGATATCAGAAAAGATTCCATGGAAATGGACAATTAGTGCAACACAAGCTGTAAAAGCTTTAAAAGAGTTATGTAAAAATCTTCCAAAATTATATCTACCAAAACCAAATGATTTACTCATTCTAAATACTGACGCAAGTCAAGATACTTGGGGAGCAGTCCTTCAAGCAATCCCAGGTGTTTATGATGATTTCAAAATATTTATCACAAATAATAAACCATCTGAAGTAAAAATATTTTTAAAACAATTTCAGAATATATTATTAACGAAATGGGCATCAGGAACATTTAAACCAGCTGAGAAAAATTATACGGTCCATGAAAAAGAAACACTTGCATTAATAAAAGCATTACGAAAATTCAAATTGGACTTACAACCAAAAAAATTTATATATCAAACGGACAGTTCTTATACAAAAGACTTTACAAAATACAAGATAAAAGAATCGTATAATAAAGGTCGATTGCTTAGATGGAGCCTTGAAGCTCAACAATACGATTTCTTATCTTTACACATTTCAGGCAAAGAAAACAATCTAGCAGATACATTAACAAGAGAATGGAAGGAGTACGATCCATCCTGAAAACAGAAAGAGAAAGATTATTAGAAAAAGCAAAACAATTTCGTCTGCAAGCACAACAATTACAAAAGGAAGCAAGCCAAGCAGATAAAGAAGCACAGGCAATAGAATTAATGCTTAACTCATCCAGTGACAAATCAACCGAAGATTTTCCAGCAGCAACAATCAAGGATAAATCAAAGACAGAAGAACAGGCAACTGGTGGATCTCGATCTAAAGAAAAATTTGATGAAGAAGAAAGAGATAAAGCATACTATGTTATTTTTAATGGCTTAAACACAGGAATATATGATGACTGGAGCAAAGCAGCGATATTCATCAACAACCAAAGCGGCATCATCTACAAAAAATACCCTAGCCTACAGGAAGCAAAAAATGCACTAACAGAGTACCGAAGTACTTATGCAGCAAAAGCAGCAATGCCAGGACAACCACTTCAATCAAGAATGGCAAGTTTAGGGCGAATCCCTAATAACAAACCACTAACAATAAATTAATCCCTACTGAACAAGAAAGGGAAGAATTAACAAAACTAACCAAAGCAATTTTTGATCAAGAATATAATTTCTTGATTAACTATACAACAGCAAACAAACTCTCAAGCATATACCCTATTGAAGGCACATTTCAAGGGCCCAAGGCAATTGTTTTACCTGAAGCAGATCCAATTAAGACATATATGATGTTCCAAAGCGGACTCATAAGTACAATATACTTCAGAAACATGGATATATTTCGATACTTTCCAAACTATATGAAGAAGGCTATCCAGCAATATCATTCAGGAGTAATAAAGCAAAGGGAAGGATTTCTGAAGATATTTGCAACATATCCACTATTCTTCAATGAAGGAGAGCAAGCAGGACAAGTTAGACAACCAGCCATACAATTATGCCAGATAGGAGTAAGCAATCAAAACTACCCAACTATTGGAGATACAAAGCATGAAGATATCATACAACAATTATTAAATAATTATGTCCTCATACTACTACGAGGAATCAAGATTCGAGCACGAACAAATTATATTTCAAAATCAGTAATTATATGGAGCATGCAAGCAAGGGAGAAAGAAGTAGATATTCAAAGCCAGAAATATATAGAAAAATTCCTAAGAGATTTACAAGGAATTGATTTCGAATACACTCCAGAAATAAAGCAAGAAATTTGTATCAGACTGATAGAAGAATTCCCTGGAGATCATGCCTGTAGCATATGTACACCAAGCACCAACGGAGATGCAGACTTTGAGACAATAGAAGAGAAAAAGATGTGAAAAGACATCACTATTTCTGTACTTTTGTTTCTTTCCTTTTGTAAATTATTAGATTCTACTGTGTGTAGTGGTACCCCTCCATGTGTAGTGGTACCCCTCCAAGGGTAATTATGTAAAAGGCAGACCTTTCGTCGCCTATAAATAATGTGGCTCTCTCATTAGGAGAGGACACACTTTCTATTGTAACATATCTTTCATATATGATAAGTTTCTTTCTCTACATATGATCTCTGGCGGATCTGAAGAAGGCTACAGCGAAGAAGCTATCCTGCCGAATTGATCTTGAGATCTTGAAGAAGAAACATTTCAGGTATGGAATCACACAACTCTTTTACAAAGTTCAACATATCAAGCATGAAATGTCAAAGTGGCAACCTATATCGCTGTGACAGCATATAGCAGGCCCGACAGAGTAATAAATGATATGAAGAACATAGAAGTTAAATTAGATCATAATAATTATAATCAATATCATATACTAACAAGTATAAATAAAAAATTAGTTGTTGCATTAATAGACACAAGATCGTGTACAAGTTTTATAAGTGAAGATCTAGCAACAGAAATTTATGATTTATATCCAGAAGTAACATATATTACTCTCGAAGGAACTCCAGTACGAAACACTAAATATACATCTGTTAATATTATTTTTAGTAAGACACTCTCAGTAAAAATAGAAATACCAATTGATGGAAGAACTAAACAAGAACAAAAAGAAATAATATTAGGAATAGATTTTCTAGAAAACTTTAATTATAAAATAAAAAGCAAAGAATTAATACTAAAAATACAAGGTGAAAAATTTAAAATCCCACGAATAAATTTATATAAAGAAAATATTAAACAATTACTATGAATATCTTTGAAAAAGGAGAAAACTCGAGGCAAGAGCAAGAAGATAAAGATAAAGAAGATATAAAAGAAATAATAAAAACAGAATCAATTGGAGAATATTTGTCTGATATAATATTCGATAAGAAAATAATAAATAAAGTACGGAAAAAAGGAGAATTAACACTTAATTCCAAAGAAAGTATAGAAATCCCAACATTTAATAAAATAATATCAAATATATTAAATCGAGAAAATATAGTATACTATGGATTAATGAGTGGAGAATCATTAGTATACATGAATCAAGCAAATTATGAATTCCAAGCATACATAATGAATAAAGAAAAAATAAAAGAAAAAATAGAAAAAATACCTAAAAGAGATCAGAAGAAATTAGGATACATACATATTGGAATAGTAAAATCTACTTATTTCACAGCAATAGACACACCCGTACAATTATAAATTGTTGACAATAGAATTTTGAATGAAAAAGATAAAATTATAGGAGAAATAGATGGCAATCTAGGTTTTGACATCATTAAATTCAATGTTGCATTACAATATGAAATTCCTTTCCAAACACAAACCTTTAGTGATGCAATTGGAGTCGGATGTAATTTTCTTAAAAAAGATTTAATGAAATCCTTAGACATACCATTTACTGTAAGTTACAAAGTATCTTATGCATTAACTAATAGTAATTTAAGTATAATTTTTCAACATAGAGATAGAATATATACAGACGAACTATTAAGTACTACAAGTACTGTAATAAAAAAAGATAATAGCCTACAAAAATTCATTCAACGAAGTTCATCTCAAAGAATTCAAAATAATACACCAATCTCAAAAGGTATCATAGAACAAGCAAGAGCTAGTACAAGTAATATAAGCCAGGCGCCACTAAAAAGACAAACATTAGATTCAGATATTCAAATGACACAACTAAATAAACAAATACAAGAATTAAAAACAGTAGTTACAGAAATAAATGATAAAATATAGTGTTATTAAATTATGTCTAGTTCCACTTTTATATCAATAAAAATAGATGATGAAAGGAGCATATATCTTCCTTATACTGATGAATTGATGCAACACAAATTACGAAAAGAATATCTTGAAGCTCATACTGCTTATAGCTGTCTAGTAAGAAAATTTACACTTGTTGATAAAGAAAATATACAGGAAATTAGACAACTTAGTTCTGACATAGAAATATTAGAATCTAAAATTAAAGAATTACATCAACAATTAGAAGAAATTAGATTAAAAATTAGAATTAGAAATGTGTATTAGAAATAAAAGATATGGAAATATTAGAAATAAAAATAATTATAATTGAAATAAATAAAAGAGAAATAATTGAAGGGTATCTATGGAAGAAAAATTGATGAAAAAGTGTTTTTGCTATTTTTTGGAGTATTTCATAAGGATTGTTATTTACTAAAATATATTTAACCAAATTGCTATAATAGATTTTTGCTCTATAATATTTGTATTTGTTAAGAAATTAATATTTGTATTTATATGTTAACTACACTTAAGAGTTACGAACGATGAAGATTAACATTAAAGCATAAAATTTAAAAAATTAAGCATAATTTTCGTTCGTGCTTAATTGCTTTATAAATCGTGCTTAATTCGATTAAGCATGATTTATAAAGCAAAAAAGCATAAAATCTGGGAAAATGTTTTAATCTCAACCATTGAATTTTTTAGATGAATGGTGTAGATTCATTCCTATTTAGCACAAACTAATTTTTAGTATGTGAGTCACTCCCCGATAAGCATTAACTAGTATAAATATATAAGAGAAACAAATAAAATTCAATAATATATAATATAAAATAAATATATTTGTGCGGTTTGCAAAGTTTGAAATACGTTCTTATTTATTTCTAAATTAGTTGATTTATGTATCGCTTTTTATTAATTCAACTGCGTAGAAGGTCATCTTTGACTAATACTTATATATTACTCAATTTAGACTAAGAAAACTGTGCCATTATTTTTCAAATGGGAGAAATAAAGAAAGCACCAAAAGACTCGTGCCATTTTGCAAACAGTATAAGAAACATCTTGAATGTTTTGTCATCATAAAATTCAATTTCAATTCAAACTCAAATTCATAATGAAGTATAATAAATCTAAAATTTTATGGTTTTGATCAACTTTACTATATGAAATATAGCTAAATAACTCAAGAATTTCTACCAAATACCGTATGAAGATTATAAATAGTTAAAAGTGTACGAAGATGATCAAATCAAATGAATATTAAATCGGACGCAACTAGAAAAGAGACCCACCCTTGAATTTTCCTGGGAGGTAAAAAACTTTTTGTAATTAGTTGTGTCATTTTTTTTTAGCAAAAATAGTTCTAGGAAATTGTTTTTTTAATTTGGTTTGTTTCATTTTTGGGCTGAGTTGTGCTTTGAATTATTGTGCCACTAATATTTTGTACTTGTGCGGCGTTTTCATAATTGTTGGTCGAAAATAATAGGGTAATGTATAACGAAAAGATATTAGCAAACATCTTGCTTCTTTGTTATCAAAAATGATTGTGACCGGTTAGTTCTGGTTTTTTAAAATTAATAGACTGTTGAGTTTTTACTTAATTAATACATGAACTATTAGAGAGTTGTTGGGTTTCAAATTAAAAGTAATAAAATAAAGTAGGTAAAAGCAAGTAAAGGGACATGAGGTTTTATATTGGTTCGGAAACAAATGTCCTAATTCCACTCTTCAACTGCGCAGATTGGAAATCACTATAACTTGTTTTAGGGTGATGTAATATGATCTGTCGCAGTTGCGGGCAGCTTTTCCGTCCACCAGGTGTATGTGGTCTCGCC
The DNA here is from genome assembly GCA_026898455.1 of Plectranthus barbatus. Taxonomy (NCBI): domain Eukaryota; kingdom Viridiplantae; phylum Streptophyta; class Magnoliopsida; order Lamiales; family Lamiaceae; genus Plectranthus; species Plectranthus barbatus. The sequence goes on along the minus strand of JAPKLW010001966.1, from coordinate 119,330 downwards.
TAGTCCACTGTGAACTTGATGGATTTGTATATTAAAAGCATTATGATTGGTATATTATGAACAAGGTTTTTGGTTAATAACTTAATATACTGGGAATCGTCAATATTGTATGTTCATCTCCTGTCTGAATTAACAAGCATGTATCGCTAACGCGTTTATTCTCTTATCTCGTCGACAAGAAGATCATACGGTGTGTAGTAGATCACGGAAGATTATATGAATCGTTTTACCTAGCGAGATATAAACCGTTGCCATAGCTGAGACAGTCCCATGATAGATTGTCGGTATAGGCTGCAGCATACGCGGTAATGAGCAGCTTATCTTGGTTGCTAGGTATGTTGGTGCGTGCGGTAAGCATTAATGGGACCTAAGTAAAGATCTATTCATTTATCTAACATTAAACGAATCTTGATCTTGATGGCTTGATGGAATCCTTAGCCTAATGAAGGTACGGAAGTATATACAGATTTGTGTATCACTTTAAGATAATATGGTGGAAAGTCTTTGTTGTACTCGTATATTTGTATCTTGGGTGGTAGCAGTTTGTGTATGACTGTCTGTGACTGGAACTAGGTAATCATATCCAGTATTGGATGGTGACATTCCTTGAGCAACTCAAAAAGTTCATTATGCCAAAGTCCTGCATGCTAATTAAGTTCAAGCATAAGTGAAACGGTTGAATGGATTTACTCATGAATAAAAGATGTTAATTAATTTATTGGCTTGTTAGAGCTTAAATTAATTAATTAATATTTGTAACCTTAAATATAGAGATATACCGAGCATATGCAACCCATTCCTCATAATGTGGTAACAAAGAGGTGGGATAGTATAGATTATATGGTGGCATGAATCAATATTAATTAATTAATTATATTATGGGTTGAATATGAGAATTAACTAATTGATAGACATTCTTTGTTATTTGCATATTGGTCCCTGGTCTGATCCATGAAAAGCTCAAGCTCACTAGAGATCATAAATCTCCTATAAATACCCATAAGATTCTCTGATCACAACACACCACAGATCATAAATTGTTAAACAGCAAACCAGAGAATTGTGAGTTGCTAGTAGGCAACTAGATCTAAAAGATGGAAGAAAATTTTACTTCTCAGTAGGCACAATATTAGGAGGGAATCTTCATCAGATATCCGGATCGGAGCAAGGGATACAGATTAGAAGATCAAATCTAGAGGATTTTTTTTCTCTTATTTTCTCTCTCATTTTTGAATTTAATTCCTTCATCTCGTAGGATAAATCTTGTTGCGCAAAAGAAAGAGGATTGAAGATCTAAATCCCTGCGCAACTAGTTCAGAATTTATACAATCCATGTATTCCGCAAAACTAACTAATATTTGCATTTCAATAGGAGCATGCTAGAAATTCTTATAGGCATAGAAATTTATTTTAGAAATTTAATATTTAGCCTGGGTAACGGATTAGCAATTCAGTTTGTAGCAATCCCTTCAGAACTCGTTCACTTCGGTTTGATATGCGAACATGTTGTGCAGCCATGAATTGAAAAGAGTTGGATGTTTGTGTTCTTCCCAGAACATCAGGGTTGGATGGTTGGGTGTTGTACCGCCGAAGTTTCTCAATGAGTGAGAAACTTGACACAAATTCTTACTTTGAAAGTAAAAACTTCGAAAATAGATCTAGCAAGATACTCATAACCTCATGTATAAAACATGAAAATTACGAGAGCTATAAAATCCTTAAGCTTAGAGAACTCGTAAATGGAGGTTACAAAGAGTAATAGTTTGCTTGAGTGTTTGTATTGTTCTCGTTTGTGTTCGTATTAGTAACCTTCTTCTCGAGTGTCTTGGTCTCGCGCTTGAAAAAATATAAATCTAACCGTTTAAGACAAATTCAAATTTGACCAATGGAGGTTGTGACATAGTATGTTTTTGTGCTACAGAATGTATGGAGCTCTGTAGTATGTGGACATTTCTACCTTGTGTCAGAATGACTCTTTCCCAATTTTAAGAATCCAAATAGTTATATTCATAAGTAACTTGGTATTTATCTCTGAATGATGCATACTTGTAGAAAACCATCATATTCAAGTCAGCTCTTTAATGTTTTACGAGTGACACATTCTTCTTGTCTCTTGTTTGGTCTTCACAGTTTCCTTTTTCTCTGAACTCAGGAAACATGATGTTGATCTTCCCTGCTGGCAAGCCAGTTTTCAGCCGCTTAATCTCAAACTTTTTGCTGATCTTCCCTAAATGACGTTGGCTACGAGACCTGTTGGTCCCGAAATCAGAGTAATTTTGTATGCAGCGGAAGAATTAATATGTTTGCACTTCAGAAAACTGAAACTGAGTTTTCAGTTCCCAAAAACTTAATTTAGCTCGATAGTTTTAAGTTTCAGTTTACAGATATATATTTCAATACTTAAAAAGTATTGAAGGTTTCAAATACGCTTGAAAACTTGACTTGCAGAAACTTAAATAAAGCA
>JAPKLW010001966.1:20582-100865 GCA_026898455.1 Plectranthus barbatus | reverse complement strand
TATTGATAGTTTAATTTTGTAAAACAAACTCTTATTTTTATAAATTTTGTATTTTATTTTTATCAAATTTATTTATATAGTAGATGTATAATATACAAAAATATATTATAACTATATTACGTTTATAATTTTATAATTATATTTTAATTTAATTAAAAAAATATTAAATCTATCTCCGTGGAACCTATGGCGTAAATCTAGTTGTTATACTATATTTTGATATTGTAAATCATACTTTTAAATTTTAATGTTTTTGACATAATTTAAAAACCAAACTGAAGGGCACAATTGTAATCAGACCAAGTTAGGGTTTTCTCTGCTGCTAATTTCTCCGCTCTCCAGCGCTCAACCCTCATCAGAGCTCTACAATGGCGGAACAGGTAAACCCTCTCTCTCTCAGTATGTCGGTAATATGTTGTTCTACACGTGTTTCATTTATTATTTATTTATTTTTCTGTAGACGGAGAAGGCGTTTCTGAAGCAACCAAAAGTCTTTCTCTGGTAAGACCTTTAACCTGATTTGAATTCACCGAGTTTATGTTTTCTGCAAATGACTGTTATTGAGGGGGAGATTGAGATTTTGCAGCTCGAAGAAGTCGGGGAAGGGTAAGGTACCGGGTAAAGGGGGCAACCGCTACTGGAAGAGTATTGGATTAGGGTTTAAAACTCCACGCGAGGCCATTGAAGGTATGGTTCTTTATTTATTTTTTGAAATATACTTTTTTATACTTTCAATTTTGTGTATTGTAATTGCTATGTCGCTCAAAGATCCGTGCTTGTGATTGATTACTAATAGATTTTGATTTTAATATGGGGATTACATTGATCTATTTAGTTCATTCGTTTTGCTTGTTGATATTCACAATCGGTCCACTTAGCGAGTTCGGCACATGAATTGTGTTGGTGTTGTGCCTATTGATTTGTCTCTTGAGCTATATTTCACCTTGAAAGAACTGTTGATTTATTGTTTGAACTTTTATTGGTTTACAAGTCGAGCTTTTTAATCATATATTCGCTGTATCAGTATATAGCATCTTTTATGCAATCATTCCTTGATATTACACGATGGCGCAACCCAAACATGACCATGAAACACCAATTCTTGTTATAATTACATGACAAATCACTGCTCATAATCAACAATAAAACGCCATGAAATCATTTTCAGATTTAGCTAAAATCATAGTTGTTTATGGATCACATGAAAACATCATGAGATGAAGCTGTGATGATTCAATAACACAAATGGCCTTCCCTACCTACTTATTGAGTTAGGACTGCATCACTTGTGCTCTCGTCCATATTATTATGATGGAACATTTTTCTTTAGTTTGCCTGAATGTTGTATCGATGTAATGATGTTATTTCTTAAATTATAATACACACTCTCTTCTCTTTTTAGCCTTAGTTTAATGTTTGAAGATGCCTATCTTCAAAGTTTGAACCTTGGTCAATATACTGTCGCTATCACAGGTTTTAGAATTTTCACATTTATCACAATTTTTAAATTCAAGTAGCTGCGAGTTTTTTAAGAAAATCATTTCTCAAGTAGTGTCTATGGATTTATGTTTCTGCATGCTTCATAGACACATGCTATCATGCTATGGAATGCAGATATCCTACAAGTAGCAAACTGATTCTTGTCTTGTATATTACCCTTGAGCTCCTCTTATAGGTTTTGCTTCACTCTAACAGATCTTTTTTTTTTTTTGGGTAAATTCTCCTTTCTAGTGTGTGTAACAAAGTTTGGTTAGTTGAGGGAGGGCATCATTTCCTATTCAGTCAGGGACACAATAGTGAGGACTTGGAAGAAACTAAAGCTCATTCTATAATCTATTAGATAGTAGATACTACCACTGCAATCAGCAGAAAGACAATTAAGATCCGATTTACTAAATCCATTTAATCACATAGTGTTTATAGTTCTATACTGGGGTGACTACTTTCTAACAAGCTTAACATTTCTCTTCATCAGGTACTTACATCGACAAGAAGTGCCCCTTCACTGGTGATGTATCCATCAGAGGCCGTATCATTGCTGGTACCTGCCACAGTGCTAAGATGATGAGAACAATCATTGTTCTTCGAAACTACTTGCATTGGGTGAAAAAGTACCAAAGGTAGTAGCCTCCTTAAAAAACTCAATGATACAGGTGCATTTTCTGAATAATCTCCAATTGATTTGTGGGGTTGTTCTTTAGATACGAGAAAAGGCACTCAAACATCCCAGCACACATATCCCCTTGCTTCCGCGTGAAAGAGGGTGACCATGTCATCATTGGCCAATGCAGGTGAGTATTCGAATAAAAACTCAACTGGTTTGATGGAATATCAGATTCTGATCTCTCTGTGCATTGCGTTACAGGCCCCTATCGAAAACTGTCAGGTTCAATGTTCTTAAGGTGATACCAGCCGGTTCTTCCGGCCTCGGGAAGAAGGCTTTTGCAGCAATGTGAGCAATGAGTGTGTCGAAGACATTGTTGTGTTGGAACCATTTTTGTTCGTTTAGTTGGAATTAGTTGAGGATTCAATTTTATTACGATTTCCAAATTTCTCTTTCTTTTTCTTTTTATGGATGTATTACATCTACTTTTGAAAGTTGTTGGAAATGAATATGCATTGAGCTTTTGTTTTATTATTATTTTCTCTCTCTCTAAATTTAAGACGTTCTTATAGAAGAATAGGGAAATAAGTTATACAACAGCTATTCTCGTAAAATATTTGTCACTATGTTTTTTTTTATATATAATAAATGTTAGTTTTACATGGAGAATTGTCGATTGATAACTTGAAAGTATTTAATTGTCGATTCAATTCTCAATTTAGATTTGATGTTGAGTTCTTGAATTGAAAATTTGGAAGTATTTAATTGTGGATTCAATTCTCAATCTAAATTTGATGTTGAAGTCTTGAATTGAAAATCTTATTATATTTTGGATTTTGAATTAAGGATTTTTGTAATTTTTCTGAATTAAAAATTAATTTTTCGAATGTTGAATTGATAATTAAATTATTTCTTGAGATCTTATTAATAATATACTCCTACTAAACTATTTAATCTATTTTTTTTCATTGTTAAAAATTGAATATTTATGATTTAATTATACTGATTTTGCCCGACAAATTTGTGAGGGAGGATAATGAATCCATTTTCATGATGGGTATTAAATATAAACAACAAACAAAAAGTCGAAAATCCGGCTAAAATGTCTAAAACCCCAAAAGCAGCAAAAATCCCCCTTTCACAGACCAACTCTTAGCCCTCGAGAGCTTCTCAAATTTTCTGATATCCAGTTTTCCCCAATTCCTCCATTTTTAGTTCACGCATATTTCTCACCGCGTGTTTGCCTCCGTGAACCTCAATCCCGCTCTTCAGGTATGCTCAACGTGAATATAAAATGTATTGTTAGAGGTCTCATTTTTATTTTTTATTTATTTATTTTTTCCTTTTTGGGGGTCTTTTGTCTGAGAAATGAGCGGATTGCGGCAGAGCTGTTTGTTTGGAGGACTGAAAATGAAAGCGGCGGTGTCATTTTGTGTTTTGTGTAGTTATGATTGTGCATTTGAGGAAGAAAGTATCGGATACTCTAATCAATTTACATTCTAGGGCGTTGACTTACTTCTCTCTCTCTCTCTCTCTCAAAAGCCGAAAACGTCTAGGGCTTTGCATTTTCGAATCCTCTTCAAATTCTCATTTGGACATGTTCGTGCTGAATTATCTGTGAAGAACTATCGTCGATTGAGTCATTTGATTTTTGTGTTTTTCGGGGTTGATATATATATTTAATTTTTTCATATCTCAATAAATCAATTACATGAAAGCGTATGTCGTTTTGGATTTTTGTCTTTGGGTTGCCGCTATTTCGGTTGGACTTGAGGGAGGATTATTTAACATTTAATTATAGCTACTTTACAAAGATTGTTGCATGCGCTTTGCTTAATTTTATCCCGAAAATTTCGTTCGAAGAATAGTGAAGCTCAATATTACCAATTGATCGGGTACAGTTTTGAACAAAGAACGCACCCTTTTGGCTTTCGATTCTAGATTAGGCCGCTAAATTGCTGAATTTGAAGTCCAGCACTCCAGCTATGATGTTAAAATGACTGCCGTCCTTACTTTTAGTTAATAGGTATTGCACTAATCTATTTGTAACTGTTGTTTCACAATAAAAAATACATGAACCACATACTCATGATATTCTCACTGATGGTTGAGCCATGCTTGCAGAGCAAGATGGGTACAGAAGTTGGACATGCATCTGCAGATATTGAAACTACTGCAACAACTGCCCCTCCATCCATGGCATCTACAAGTGCCCCAAAGACATCTTTGTTTGCAAAGAGAGCAGGATTTGTTATCCCAAAAAACAAGCTATCAGGTTCACTGGTTCCTGTTTTTAGAGGCTCTAAAAAGGGAGATGCTGATTCAATGAACGAGGATGCTACTAAGCAGGTGCAAAGGAAAACCAAATGGGGTCCTGATCTAACCATGGATACCACTGTTCGTAAAGGGAGAACTTTGGCTTATCAGGTATATAGGATGCATCTTTCATTATAGATAATTTCGGCTCGCAAAATATTCATGCAATTTAGTGTATGCATCTTCTCTTTAGTTAGAAATAATTTGTAAAACGTATGTGTTTGTGACGTGTAGGCTAAGGCAAAAAAATAATAATTGATTTTAACATATTTGGATTTTTATTTTTCATTAATTCTTTAATGTTTTCTTTCTTTTATTGTAAATCTATTTATCAGTAATTTATTTTGTTACTCTAAAAAAAGTATTGTATTTATTCTAGGAATATTAATGATAGATAAAAATATATGTATAGGTTTTTTCAATAAAATATTAAAAAAAAGGATGTGTTTATAGATTAATTGAACATTTCTTTGTAATTAATACAGTAGTTTGACTATCTTTTAGAATTATGTTTGCATTTCTAGAACTAGGATTTTATTGTGGTGTTACATTTTTTTATTGTTTGAGATTATTTCTATCGATTTCGAATTTTACCTGTTCGATTTGCAAGATCCTTTTTTTTCTTATCTGGTCAATGGAGTTCTTGGTAAGTAGGATTGATATTCATGAGTTAGGTGCTTTAGGTTGGAGCCACTATTTCCCCAAATAAATGAGGAGTTAATAGATTTGTGCAACTTAAGAACATCCTTTTTGCATTGGGTGCAAAATGTCAGTGTCTTCTTTGTGAGTGGCTCGCATCACCTTCACATGCCAGGTGCCTCTAAGTGATGATATTGCTCTTCCTTTATGGTGGTACCAATTTTGGACAGACTCGAATCGATCAAATATCACAGCTGCTGACTCTAGGGGTACTGGAACTTGAGGATAACAAAGACTCATTTCTCACTTCAGAATCTCACCATGGGGAGACATCTGACCATCAGCTTAGCAATGAGGTAGCTGACACTTTAAGGGTCCTTGCTTTATTCACATTCTATTAACTTCCATGATGCTTATGCTATGGAATATTTATGTCAGGAACTGGAACAACTGGAACTTGAAAGGCGTGAAATTATAGGTATGCTGATGAAATCAAGATAAATCAATGCTCTATTTTTCCTTTCTCGTCTCTTTTGAACATCAAGTTGAGCTCATTATTTTTTTTTATTTTGTTTATAGGTGAAATCCTAAAACTAAATCCAGCATTTAAGGCTCCCGCCGATTACAAGCCTGTGCTGAAAGAAGCAAAAGTTCCAATTCCTGTGAGTGGATCTCTTTGCACTCATGTTACATCCTTTTGTCAGTTGTTTAGATTCAAAGCCTTGCAGCCCTAAAGTTCTTTACTTGGTGGTTGGTGGAAAAGCATCACTCAATTGTATTGTATCTATCTAGTTTAGCCCTACTAGCTAATCTTCCTCAGGCGTGCCCTTGAACTCCATACAATAATTTTAGCATCTTGAAACAAATAATAATTCCAAGGAAACTGCAGCAGAAGAATCCTATCTGTTGCTGAGATAGAAAGTTGGTTGTTTGCTTTATTTATTTATTAATTTTTTTCAATGAATTCCTCTGTGGCCACATTTACTGTTTTGACTAGATGTTAGCAGTAAAATTACCAATTACTTCATTTTTGAGAATCTTTGCACCCCCTGCGTATGAATTCGAAATGATGTGATAGCTTCTTATGAAAACCATGTGAATCTGTCGATGCAGTTAAAAGAACATACTGGTCACAATTTTATTGGTTTGGTATTTGGACCATCAAGCGATACTCAAAAGCGAGTGGAGAAGGTATGTACTCGCTGTTCCTCTTTATTTTGTGGTATAGGTTCTATAGCTCATATTCAGAAGTCTCACCATACACAAAGTATGCCAACATATGTGATTAAGTGTTTTCTTGCTATGAAATGCAAACCAGGAAACAGGAGCCAAAATACAAGTGTATGGTACAAAGGCAGATACAGGAGGTCAGGTAATAGATTGTAGAGTTTTATCTACAACCAGTATTTATCCTCCCTAGCACCTTACTCGTATTAACTGCATCTATTTGTAGGTTGAAATTACTCCTGATGGAAAATTAGATGACAGCGCCTATGAACATATGTATGTAAACATATCAGCGGACACATATGAGAAAGTTGAAGCCGCTGTGGCTTTGATTGAATTGTTAATTACATCAGTATCGGTACGTCTGGATATCCTGAACTTAAAGATGTTGCAGTTTACAATTTCCTCTTTGTTTCTTAGTAGACATTTTCCTCATTGTTATGCTGAGTGCTGATGTTATTCCTACCTCGTGTATTTAGGTGAACCCTGTGTCTTCTTCAACAACGTTGACAGTAACATCTGATGATAATGTGAATACTGATCAGAGTAAAGGCATGCAAGGCTCTATTGTGGCACCCCCGCTGACAAACAAAGGAGCACCTCAGCCATATCCCGGGTCCTTGCAACTTCCTCAAAGCCAATTTCCACAATATCCTCAAGCCTGGTTTCCTGCAGGTCCAACTCAAACTCCAACATATCGGCAGCCTGGAATTGTCGCCACTGCAATTGCTTCTGCTGCATTTCTCAGTAATCCTACTCAAGCATCTTCCTCTCCCTTAAACCCCTTAAACATGCCCTCATTATCTGGTCCTCGTCCAGTCATACCTGCTAGTTTTAGTCCAGTCTTGCATAATCCTTCAGCCCCTCCATCTGAACCTTCATCTTCGTACATGCAACATGCCCAAACTGGTGGACCTAAGCCACCATACATTCAACAGGCACACCCACTAACCGGGCCTCCTCATAACTTTCCCCTCACATCCAATCCACCTTTCTCTGCTATTGAATCCGCCAGATGGTTACCATCGGCAGTGAGCACTTCAGCTTCTCAAGGTCCAACCAACATAGTGCCAGTGACACCTGTTTTTCTTTCCCACGGACAACCTCCTGCCCAGTCTTCTGGGCCAGTAGCAAACCAAGCTGGAATGCGTCCACCACCCTCAAATAACACACCTTCATCAATCAGGCCTGGACAGCCTGTTATGTCCCAAATGCCAATGCGTCCACCACCCTCAAATTCTGTACCAGGATCTGCTCCTATGCCTTTCCCGATGCAATCTCCAGCAGTAGTTCCTCAACATGGAATCCCCAACTCCTTTTCTGGTAATGCTCCAAATTTTGAATCCGTAAGGCCTGTTCCTGGGGCAATTCCACGACTTCAACAACCGAGTTCTGGTGACTTTACTTTTCAGCCTCACCGTCCTCCCAATGCAGCTCCTCAAGTTTGGCAAAACACTCAAGCTGCACCACAGAATATAAGACATCCAGTTCATGGAGGCCAGGCATCCTTAGGCCCTCAGTCCCCGCTCATGAGACCTATGATGCGCAACATGAGTCCTCCCGTCCATGGCTTTCCTAGGCCTCAGAGTCATCAGGTGAATCAACCTATGGGGCAGATCCCTTCCAATTTTGCTGGAAACCAGACAGTTTCTGTCCCACCTAGACATCCGATGATGCCAGGCTATAATGGCCGTCCTATGCAACCGAGGAACTTTGTTTCTCATCCTATGGATAACTCTCTGGTCCCTTTCCCTCAGATGCAGAGTCAGGAAAATCATCTTGGTCGGCCGCCAAGGTTTCCAAATCCACATCAGCATTTCGGAAGGCCATTTCATAGCCGTGCCCCTGCTGGTGGTCAGCAAGTCTATGATCCCTTTTCTCCTACTTCAGTGTCTTTCAACTCTCAAATGGGTGGCAATGCAGCCAATGAAAGTGATCCCGAGTATGATGATCTCATGGCTTCCGTAGGGGTTAAATGATGAACTGCTTCTTCATACATAACTAAACTGAGATATTAATTGATGGTCGTTACATCTGCATCTCTCTTCTCTTTTGACATTCTTTTTTTGTACTGGATTTAGAGAGAGAAAATCATTAGTTTTTTGTGCGCACACTGCTCTTGCAAATGCCATTCCATAGGCAGATCAAATATATCCCGGTTATAATTCTGAATTCAGGCAAATTTGAAAAACATAGCTTTAAATGAGGCATATTGATATTATTATTGTATTAATCTAAGAAGCCAGTTAAGCTGTTGGTCATGGGAAAGACAGTAATATTTACATACAAGACAAGAGAAGTGGTAAATGCAGTTCAAACAGAAGGGCCAGATCGAAGCACCCTTTCCAGCCTCTCTGCCTTGGAGTAATCATTTTGTGTAAGAGGCCCAGCAGGGAATGGAGTGATCTCCACAATCACATGTGGCGTTGGGAGCTCGTCAAACAGGGCACGCACATTGTTACAGCAGACGCTCTCACCGTGAGCACTTTCCCTCCTAATCTGACACCCCTGTTAAGAACAAGTAATCAGTTTCTTTCCAAGCATATGCATATTATATTATTATTATTTATTACCTTGTGTGATGTGGCATCTCTGAACTGATCGTCGTCTGACAACACAGATGCAATGGATTTAAGCAGGCGCCTTCCCTCCGATTTAGATGGCACTCTGTAATTGCGCCTGAGAGTACCTTTCGTGGTTGGATGCCATTTGCTAGTCAGTTTTCTTCTTTCAGCTGCCTCTTTTTCTGAATACAGATGTATCAATCTCCGAATATTAGAAATTATGCTTCTCACACCTCAAATAGCATGCATTTCAATTTCAAGCAATGATGTGGCTAGCCTACAACAGCTCAATGGTGCCCTACTTGGTGAGCTCGTGACTAAGAGGTTATGAACCTAATATCTACATTGGGCCCATTGCACCAGGAGCCTCTGGACTACTAGTCTACAGCAGCATGCCTCTTCAAGACCAATAGCGGTACTCTAATGCAACCCTTAAATTTACTCAAACATACCAGTTCAAATAAACACCATGTATAAAAGGAAACATATAGGGCAAAGCAGCAATAAACCCAAAGCTTTTAAAGAAAATGAGAACCAAGTAAATGTGGTATGATTAGCATGAAACGATGGGAATGCTTTCTTTTGGCTCAGTCACTTCAAGAACTAGTTATCAAAACCAACACTGTAAAAGCTGGACAGCCATCCACCAAACAATCCGATGCATACAAGGGTTAGGGCTATACGAGTTAACTCAGAATAGAGTGTATGCGTATTTACAGATACACATCATAATATATATATATATATAGGATAGCAAGCTTTGGGGGGCCAAAGAGAATCTCACTTGTATATACCATCATCTTTCATAACACGTGCACACAATTGATATAACGAAGTAATATTAACCCAAACTCCCATTCACCAATGTTTGAGCAGCAGTGAAATATATCGGCAAATAAAAATGACAATACCAGCGACAGATGCAGCGGAACACACTTTCCATGTCGACATTGAAAAAGAGAAAAAATAAATAAATAAATAAAAGGAAAGAAGTAACAAATTATCCAAGGAATTTGAAGAAAGCCCACAAACCTGGTTTGCTCAACTCCTCAAACCACTTAGAGAACCCCAAGTCAACAGCTCCACTTTCCAAATCTACCAAGAAAATCTCAAGAAGTCAAAGTCTTGAACCAGCATAGAAGTGCTTCTTCTTCTTCAGAAAGAGTACCTGAAACAATTGGATTGTCGGGAGATCCAGCCAATCCAGCTTTCAAGAGAGCATAAAAAATGCAGAGGCGGCCGGCCCACAGTACCGGGGCCTCAAGCAAAGTGGCAGATGGCGTTATCGATCTCTTGTTTCCATTGCTATAGTAGCGCCAGGTGTTTGTTGATTTGCCGCAGAGGTAAAATACCCGATCAAGAAGAGGTAAAAAGGTGGTTTTGGTCACAGAGAAAGAAGAGTTTTGGGTCAGATTCTTGGAATAGCAGCAGAACCGGCACCCAAATGGCGAGGCGACGGAGACGGCGGCGCAGGCGATGGTTGTCTGCAGAAGCATTTCTGTGAAGAAACTGGAAATTTCAACCCAGTCGCAGGTGGCTTTGGGTATTTAAGTATGTTTGCTTACCACTGCTCTACCAACTGTACGACGTCGTTTTTTCGGTTTATTATTAGAATTTAAAAAAGAGAAGAAAAAAACTGAATTGTTAATACTTAGAGAAGAAACCCATTCTCCAAATTATTGTTTTGTGGTTGCACGATTGATAATTGAGATAAAGATATTACTCCTATTACGATGCGAGTTCATCCATTCAAATCAGATAAGGTTGAAATTAGATAAAGTTTCATATAGTATAGTATAGAGATATTATTATGATGTGGGACACAGGAGCATGCTTCTCACGTGCAATCCTAATAAAAACATTTTCTTGAATTTCAAAATCACAAATTAGGTGTGGTCATGAGCCGAGCCAACTCACGAGTTACTCGAGATCTACTCGTAAAAGACTCGTAGTTGGACGAGTCGAGCTCGAGCTCGAGCCACTCGAGTAGCAGTCGAGTTCGAGCTCGAGCTTAATTTTACTCAGCTCGATAGGCTCGCGAGCCTAAACGAGCTCAACTCTTATTTTTGTATTTATATTCTCATTCCTCAAATTTTTATTATTTACATTTTTTACCCACATTACATTATAAATTGAAACTAAACCCTAATTTTTAATTTTTTTTTTTTATGTTTTCAACTTTGCCGCTACCTCTTGTCTCACTTCATTCTCTTTTTATCTAATCTCTCATCTCTGAATCTCCCATCTCTCAATTCGCCTCTCAATTCTTGGTGAGTTGGTGTTGAATTTCTCATTCTCTGCTATAACGTCCGCCACCTACTCACATCCACATCCATTCGATTCCGCCTTAACAGATAGAAAAGCAGCCAACACCTCCTCCTTGGTCCTGAATCTCCACCACCACAAAATCAAATGTGATTAACGTCTTCTGTGTTGAGCAAGAACCGTCATAATCATAGAAACCCAAAATTGCCTCATCAAAGATTTTCACTTCTATGGGCGCTCGAGCATAAATTTTTTTAAAAAAGGTATTCAGATACAAGTTAAGCTCTAGAACTCGGCTCGAGTTCAATAAATTGAATCAAGCTCGAGCTTGAAAAATAGGGCTCGACCGAGCCGAGCTCGAGCCTTAAAATATTGTGCCGAGCTCGAGCTCGAGTTTGACAATACTTGGCTCATGAACACCCCTAATCACAATATATACTAAAATGTTTACATTGGATGGACTCATCTAAACATGCTCAAATAGAGGAGACAGTTAAGTGATGGTAATGATTTACTGAATAGAAAATACTACTACACCTACAAATTATGAAGCTATTTTAGATCTTTATAAATCCAGAGTCCCTTATACCAGATTTATCAGCTATCACAACACGAGTGAACGTTCGCCACATTATATTTTAGAAGGGAAAATATTCAAATTTATCCCAAACTTTAGGCCAGTTTCCAAATCTATCTCAAACTTTTGAATATAACAATTTAAGGCCTAAACATTCAATTTTTTCCCACCGATCAAAATTTATTTGTCGGAAATCTTAGGTGGACACAATGATATCATGTCATATACAATATAATTTAAAATAAATACCATACAGACTAAACAAATTCCATGTAGATTATTTGTTTATTTTATAATTGGAGAATAACGTTTAGGAAACAATAAATTTAGATGTTATTATCCAATAATCCACCAACTTAATTTTTACAATAAAATATTTTTGTATATCATAAAATAATACCCAATAAAATATTCTTGTAAATCATAAGTATTATCCAATAAAATATTCTTTAATTTATTAATGTATCTAAACCATCCGTACGGTGCATTCTAAACTAAATACAAAAATAAAACTCACGCAATTAAATTCTATTTAAATTCTTATCATGTATCCTAATTTAAAATCATTGTTCCTAAAACCATATTTTTTAAGAACAGTGAAACTTGTTTTATGAAACTAGAAGAGTGTCTTAAAATTACCTTGAAAATCTTCTAAACAAGAACGAGGAAGAAGACAACTTTTTTTTTAGTTTTGCAGAACGAAACGGCATAAGATCAATTTTTTTTGAAGTTTCGAATCACCGGAGAAGTTCAATATGTTTGGAGTTTTGGAAATAGAAAGACCGAGGAAGAAGACAAAATTTTAGGGCAAAATATTTCTTTTTTATTCTCTAATTATAAAACTAAAAAATAATTTATGTGGATTTATTTAATCTACATGGTATTTATTTTAAAATAAATTGTTTATGACATGACATATTTATGTCCACCTAAGATTTCCAGCAATTAAGTTTTGATCGGTGGGAATAAATTGAAAGTTTAGGCCTTAAATTGTTAGATTCAAAAGTTTGGGATAAATTTGAATATTTTCCCTATTTTAGAAAATAAAAAAATTATAAAATATCTCAATTCAACTTTTTTATTTTGTCGACTAGTAACTATAAACAATTCAAATGGTCTGCCCATAATTTTTTTATTGATTAACTAAATATGTTGTAACACTTGTCATTCTCTTATTAGTTCATTAATATTTTTATATTTATAGCAATAAAATTGATATATTTTTATATAATATCATATCAATAAATAACAAATATACAAAAATTCATGATTTTAAATTCTATAGAAATAGAGATTAATTTATATATATATATATATTAATTTTATATGTAATACTTTTATATCAATTTAGTTCGAATAAGATTTAGTTATATTTAATTTTTCACTTAATTTAGTCAATAAGTTTTCTGATAAAATGAATATCATCATTATTTCATTTTTTTATTAATCCAATTACAAGAAATATTTTTAATTTAAAAATAAAATAAAATAAAATCAAATAATTTTTAATAATAGTGCGGTTGTGTGATCATCGATAAACTTTGCAATATTTTTATGGTTGGTTTGAGTGATGTAGATGAGAGAGAAACTAATTAAATATTATTGTGATTGGATGGTTGGTCATGATTGCTGATAAACGAAAGTCGTCCCGCAGCGTAAGAATCCGGTGATAAAATAAGAAATGATTGTTGGTGCAATAATGAGCTGCTCTCCTAAGATATGATGACTAAACCAAATTCATAAAAATGAGAGAGTTTTACACAGGCTATACGAAAATTGAAGTTTATAATTGAGGAGAGTGAAATGATTGTGCTACTCCATTTCTTCCCATACTCATTATGCGTACTTGACATAAGGGTAGAACAATAAAGGGCAAAGTGTGTGTAAAGAAGGACTTCGAAAGAGCCCGTGACGTCACGTTGCTGGAATCCTTGCAAAATAGATGAAAGCATTTCATTGAGCTCAGCGTCAGCGCAACAAATGAAGTGGAGTACAACGTATATTGTATATGCATGTATGAATTTCATATATAGTGTAGGTAGGTTTGAACATGGATCATATCATATCATATCATCTGTTTATTTTACGTACTTGATTTCACTTCTTTCTCTGCATCTGCTAATTTGCAGTTTCAACGTTCATCACTAATTACAATACATAATTGGAGATATCGTTCGGGCCGGGCCTAAGGCATTAATGTGCAAATATATTTCTATGAGATTGGGTTTGGAAAACAAAAAAAGTATTGGGTTTTGGTTCCTCTTTGTTTGTTCAAGAGGATGAATGATGACATTTTCATATTTTTTTAGGGTCAATTGCAAATGTTATGATAAATTATTTTATTCTTGCATCTCAATTATTTGGTCCATATTACTATTTTGGGGTGTTCCATTTATATAATCTCATATTTAAATTTAGTATTTTTTTTGCATTTGTTTACAAATTTACCCTTATAATTAAACACAATTAATATTAATAATTATTGCTGAATAAAGGTAATTTGTTCAAATATTTAATGTATTTATAAATATATGAGTTTTAACATCCGTGCAAACAAAATTAGGACTAAATAATTGGGACGGAGGAGTAATAAGTTTACAATAACTTTAGAATTTTAAAAATAATTTTAAGACTTGTGTAATTTACATTTTCTTGGTCCAACCAAAATACTGTTAATTGTACAAAAATAAAATTTAATAATTGTCCGTTGTTTATTTAATATCAATAGTCTTATTTGTTTGATTGTGAATCTGTGATTCCATCAACCATTATTATCTCCTTCAAAACTATATAGAGTATGCAAGTCGTATGAATCAACTCATTTAATTTTAAAAAAAATATAATTTGATGCGCATTAATGAATATTTGTTAGGAGTGAGTCTCTCTTGTGAGGTGTTTTTTTTTTTTTTGTGTGTGCATTCCGTTTGAAATGTGCATTCAGCATAGTAAATGCATTTCAATTTGAATGCATTATGATGCATGAATAAGCATTCCAAACTACATTATTTAGTATGCTGAATTAGACAAGGTAATGAATCAGTTTTAATCACTAAAATATCAAACACAGAAATCAAATCTGAAATGATATATTCACAAGAGATGCCTACCCTACATCATCATCTGAAACAATCTGCACCAATCATTTCAAATATCTGTCTCTGTTTCATCAATGTAGTAATGCTTGCCTTTGCCTTCCTCCACTTTCAAACAACATTCCTCTCTCTCTCTCTCTCCCACCCTCAAAAACCATGCCATGGAGGAAGCAATCAAGTCGAAAAGTGATTCATCTCATCTCATCTCATGCTTGAAGCACCTGACAGTGCAAAATGTGACTCTTCAACCCACTTCTCCCAGCAATACTCGACCACAAGTTGGTGAACAGGCTCCTGAAATGCCCTTTACTCGCAATGTTTTCCCATATCTGCGGATTGCTTTCGACTCGTTTATTGGGATTCGAGACATCCACCATGCTGATGCTCATGTTGTTGCGGACTATGCAGAGCTTCCCATTCAGAGGCACCAGAGCAGCAGCCTCCAGAGCACGAGAATTCCCCAGGTGGATCTTGCTGTCTATGAATCTGCTCCAACTATCTGAGCTCTCATCATACACTCTCAGCTTGCACCCGTCACGGCAGTCCAAAGCATATAGTTTCCCGTTCATAGATATGCTCGGGTTTCGCCACCCGGCCACCATTCCGTCGTTCACCGGACTCCACATATTGGTTTCTGGGACATAGGCCTCACTCAGGACCTCCCTGTGGGCTCCCAGCCCCTTCAGATACCACTTCCCACCATACACCACCCCTATGAATGGCACCATGGCCGTGCTCATATCAGCAACGAAGCTCCAACGGTTTCGGTTGGGATCATAAACTTCTGCAGAGCGTAAAGTTCTTTGAATCCCTTCACATTCTCCCCCGGCAACATAAAGGCAGTTGTTGATAACACAAGAACCAAATAAGTGCCTTCTACGAAGCATGTCCGGTGCCCTGTGCCATTTATTTGTCCGAGCACTGTAAAAAATAACTCGTCTCATAGACCCCTTCAGGGGGTCTTTTCCGCCAAATAAGTACAGGTGACAACCACTGAGGACAGCGCAGCCGAATCCAAGAGTTCCGCTATACTCCGGAGGAACAGGTGGAAGAGGCTGCCATAGTTGGTAGGTTGGATCAAAAGCATGCCAAGAAATCCGCCCATCCCGGTCCCTTTTCATGACATATACCCATTCCTCTGCCATACCAAGACTCTTCCTCAGAGAATAGAAGAAATTCCCAGCTAGGAGCTTGAACCACCTTTTGCAAACTAGACGAAGTTTATTGTGTTCAACGCGAGGAACTCGAATCAGGCAAGCAATTGCAAGATCATCAGGTAGTCCTGGCAGAAGTGGTGGCTGCACCCTGTTCCTCTCACGGCGAGAGTTTTTTGTCTTGTGTGCGCGAGGGTTTATATCCGGTTGGATGCAGAGTTTAGATCCCGGGACAAATTTTCTGGCCCCAACAACTGTTTTTAACCCTGAATCCACCTTGCAGTAACATGATACGGAATCAACCTGCAAAAAAAGTTTCCATCCATGACTGCTAAAGAAAAGATGATATGCTCAAGCTTATGAATTTGAACATGCTATATGGATAATGTACTCTAATTTACTAGCTATACTCATCCCAACACAAACCTGACATCTTGTTCAGACCGAGGAAAATCGCATCTCCTTTCTATTCTTTATGCATCATAACATACACTTGAATAAGAAACTATAATTTAATCTCTCAGCATTACTTTGTTAAAATACGTATTTGCCGGGCAACATCCAACTCATGCCAGACAGTGATACAGCACCAATAACATAGTAAGAAAACTTCATATTTGGCATAAAAATCGAAATCCTAGAATTCGGCAGTTTATACAGTGGATTTGAGAATTATTAGCGCGGGCCATCAATAAACTTTTAATGGTCTCACACTATGACTAGGAGTAGGTTGGCAGTGTCCATAGATTATAGAATGAGGGAAAAATGGTTTATATTTTTCAAAATTTGACATTTCTATTCTTTTTCAGATTTGTGATTTAGAAAAAGGGGGTAAAGTACATGCTTCCGGCTAACTTATAGCTATAAAAATTTGGGGCAAGAGCTAGAGATTGGCATCAATGGTGAGACAGTTCCACGATTCACCTTCAAGGCTCACTGCAGCTAAATTTCTTCATAGATGGATATTGCAGTAAAAACTATCTATGGGAAGAAGAAGCAGAAGAAGAAACAGCTACTGCCCAGTCTAGATGAAATCTTGAAATCCCACTTCCAATTACAGTGTTTGCGGATAGATTTATAACTAAAAATGGGAAATAGAATAATTATGCACCTACTAAAATGTGATGCATTACTGTAATGATTGGTTTAAAATCATAAATCAAAGTTAGTTCCCTTGAGAAATCACTCACATGCATTGGTGACTTTAGCCATGGTTAGGCATATAACTCGGTTTTAAGCACACCTAACTAATATAACAGCAACTCCTATCCATCAACCCTAATCAAGGTTCGCATGCTGAGGGACAGCAAATGAATTGCATTCAAGATTTTAAGCTCTACAGAGTTTTTATAACAAAGTTAGTCCCTCCAAAGAAAACAAAAACTATCATTCAGATGTAAGTTCCATTTCCCCACTTCCAAATGTAATGGGCTCAAAAGGCATTAACTTTCCCTCTATCTCCATTCAACATAATTTCCTTATTTTATTTTTTAAATAATTCCCCATCATGGAAATTTCAAAAGGAAAAACAGAAGACAAATTTCATCCATGGAGAATGCACCATGTTCATCCACCTTGTGAGGAGTAAAAACAACTCACATCTCTGGAACAAACAAATCAATGGTTGGCTCAAGTCAAACAATCATCAGAATTCAAATCTTTCTAGCTTCAGATGGGAATCTTGGAAAAATCATGAAAACGCCGAAAACGAACAGAATCCAAAGAGAAAAACCCACATAACCACTAACACGCCACTAAAGCACAAGAAATCCTTAATCTATAGATAGCAAACTACCAAGAATTTTATCTGGGAATCGTCAGAAACACATGAATTTAAGAAATTACGGGAAGAAAATGTGAAAGATTTTGTTAGGCTCACCAGTGGAGGTTGAACTCTGAAAACCCTTTGCCCATTAGGAGATCTCTCAATTGTTTGCTCCATAGTTATATATCAAAAATGTAGCCTCACATACATAAAAAAGACGCCCCTTTTCTTCAAATTCTCAGATCAAGAACCCAAAAGGCCAAAATCTTGAAATCTTAACAACGCAGCAGTTGTGAGAAGGAACCAGATATATTGAGCATCCAAAAAAAAAAAAAAAGAATCCCTCAAGCCCTAAGAAAAACCCTTTATTTATAGGGACCCCCTTCTCTGCAAATGCAAACAAGAAAACAGAACAGGAGAAAAATATGAAAAACAGCAAGATATATGCCTGGGAGTTAGGACTTTAGTTAGGGCATCTATTTCCTCAGCTGGCTGGCTGGCTCCCCCTCTCTCTCTCTCTCTCTCTCTCTCTAGTCCACTCTACAAACACCACAAATACATACGAAACTGGCATATACAAACACCAAAAAACACTGTAGTTTTTTGCTCCTCTGACCTTGTAGACTTAAAAGGCTAAAACTGAAGATTACAGGCTTACAGCTGGACCCATTGTCGTTAGTGTCAACACACCCGGGTTTACTTTGTTGTTATTACATTATATTTTATCACCAAAGATGTTGTGCAAATTTTGATTTCAAGTGCAGTTTTCTTTCTCTGTTAAATTTAGCGGGTCAATTATGAGAGAGAAAGGCAGGTGGTAAACGGTCATCCCTTTGATTTTTCTTTCCCATCTTCTTTCATCTTCCCTTTTCTTGTATATGTTTGAATACTAACTAGTAAATATTTTATCCGTTTTGCAATATTAATCTCGTTTTCTTATTTTTTTCTGTTTATTTCAGTACATTAGTCTTATTTCAATAATAAATTTTTCATATTCATTAATAAAATATCATTTACACTATACTCACAAATATTAATTATTGTGTTTATCAATATGTGACTAGTTAACCCAAATGAAATATATATAAACTAAACACCATACAAATACATTTATGATTGAGTTGTCGTTGAGATTAAATTCATTTTAAGAAAAATGCGTGTTACAGCAATAAATATAACTAATGTTATGATTCTGTCATTAATGTTTTTTATAATGCTTTAATGAAACGATTTTGTTATGCTCAACACTAAATAATGTTAGTTCCTAAATTGAGGTGTAAGTGATATATTATGAATTCGAATTGGTAACCTCTCAGATGAGATTGTCTCGTTATTTTTATTGTGAGATGAATTTAATGATATATTTTAATTTATTGAAATAATGTAATTTTTTTATTGCCAATAATGTATTTCTTTATTGCAACTAATGTTATTTTTTAAAATTAAAAAAAATAATATATTAAAAAACGAAACAATATATTTATTTAATTGAAATTAAGTATTAAAGTTCGTCTCTCAGGAGACCAACTCATTCGAATTTTAATAAAGATATTTAAATGTAAGTAGATTTAAATGGACGAATTCTATTTAAAAATAATGTAAATGAAGATATGATGTATCCGCTACCTGATTCATTTCATATGTGGGTGGGTATGAATCGATGAGTCAATATTTCTTTTTTTTTTTTTTTTTCTTTTTTTTGTAGAAGGCAGTATTTTATTTATTAATTTATTTATTTTCATTCTTTAAATCTATATTATTATATTACCGAGTCCACAAAGTTATATCTCCCTTTACTTTTTCCCACTTGGAGTCTAAATCATTTCATTTTATTAATATTTTCTCATGTGGTCAAAAACTAATAATCTATGTGTTTTTAAATGAAGAAATTGTTCAAGTACATATAATGATGCATCAATTAGAGAAAGCACTTGTATTAAAATACATTGAATTTTTAGTGGCTAGCTTGTTCAAATCGATATTAAAATTTATTTTGTTTTATTTTATTTCACACCACATTCTATTTCACTATACTATCTATTATTGCATATACACATATGTCTTTATACCGTACATTGCTGAGAAGGAATATTATTTTTTGAGATACTACTAATTGATTGATTATCGCTATAAAAATAAAATAATTCAGTATAATATAAAAGTAATGACTTGTTAACATTATAAATTGGCTCAGTGTCACAATGAATTGGTCAATTTCTTTCACAAATCGATCGATTAAAATAAAAATCAATCTTTGCAGTATATGTATTCAAGTAATTTATAATTGATCGAGTACAAAGATGGAATTCAATCGATTATTATTTTACAAAACAAAGATCTATGAGAAGATTGTATACAAATAATTAGGGTTAATAGGGAAAAATATCCTAAATTATTGACGTTTTCGGAAAAATACTCCATTTTATTTCTATAGGTTAAAAATACCCCAATCTTTACTTTCATTTATGAATTATACCTTAATTTATTGATATTTTGAGAAAATACCTCAATGTATTATTATTAGTCAAAAATACCCCAATCTTTAATTTCGTTTATGAATTATACCAAAACGAGAAATATTATTGACTCACGCAAAAATGGCAGTCAAAATAACTATCATCGTACGTATTAAATTAATATACTAAATAATCAATATCTGCTATATATTCAAATGCATTTATCTTCTGAAAAGTATTTAAAACTTCATGTTCTGCTCTTTTTTTTTATTATTTCCTTTGGTTGCTTGAATTCCTTATTTTTTTTTCTCTCACTACATATTTTGATGTGTGATCTTGTATCGAAATGTATGAACCTTCATCTTTGATTGAACATTACACCAACCGAAGGAAACAAGAAAAAGAGTAGAACCTGAAGTTTAAATACTTTTCAGAATATATAGAAAATATTGATTACTTAATAAATTAAATTTAATACAGACGAAGATAGTTGTTTTGACTGTCATCTTTGTGTGAGCTAATAATATTTCTCGTTTTGGTATAATTCGTAAGTGAAATCAAAGATTGGAGTATTTTTAACTAATAATAATACATTTTATCTCAAAAAAAAAAAAACTAATAATAATACATTGAGGTATTTTTTCAAAATATTAATAGATCAGGGTATAATTCATAAATAAAAGTAAAGATTTGAGTATTTTTAACTTATGGAAATAGATTGAGGTATTTTTCAAAAAATGTCAATAATTTAGTGTATTTTCCCCCAATTACCCTTAAAAATATTATGTATAATAATTAAGTATAAGATTGGTGTTTGTTAACAAACCCGTCGTAAAGGCAACGTAATTTAATATGAAAGAGACTAGCCGTCCACCTTCAATATATCTACCAAAATAAATGCACTTTCTACATAAATATCAAAAATAAATTTTGAATTTTGATTGATATTTAAATTTTATGCGAAAACTAAGACTAAATGATGGAAATGGAAGGGGAAATTATATATCAACATTTACATTTAATGCCATTTTGTATGCAAATTCATATCTACATCAGGAAAAGAAAAAAGAATATCCCTTGTATGTAAAAGTTAGTTTAATTTCATTAGTATGAAGCATTTTAACAAATATTAAAAAAAAATGTATGAATTTGTTCGATCAAAATAAATTATACTTATCATACTAATGTTAGAATTATGAATCTAACAAGAAGAATTATCGATTCAGGACTCAAAATATAGTTTAATTATCGATTCAAGATCGAAAGATGATTTATCAATCCATAGACTGAAAGATCAGACAATTCTCAATTGAGAACCTGATATCGAGGTATGGATTGAAAATTGTATGATTTTTCAGGTCCTGAACTGAAAATTTTTGTGATCTTTTAAATTTTGAATTGAGAATTAATATTTTAAATTTTGAATCGTTAATTAAACTATCTTTCGTGTTCTAAATTTAAAAATAAAAATAAAAAATTCTAAAATATATGTTAAATAAATAAAGGTTTTGGTGTTGCGTGGGCCCACGAGGACCAATTCTATATGACTTAATTATGCCGGCCACAATATCTCGTTAATTCAAAAAATATTTTATTATTTTTTATAATGAAAAAATAATTGTAAATGTTAGACCGTTGAAACTGTCTTTAAAAATAGTCAAATTGTCTCTTGCCTCACCATTAATTTTCCCTTTCAAGTTGGTAAATAATTTACAAAGACAATAATTAAGGAGGTTCGGAGGTTAGGGAAGGTCTCAAGTTAGACACGTCTAAACGATTAAGGCGAGTTTTATACATTAATCTAACCCAAATTTATCTAATATACCCTAATTGGGGATTAATAAACCCTATTTGAGATGAGTGAACCCATTTGGGTATGGATAAAACCTGTCTAAACCGTTTAGGCGTGCCTAACGCAAGTTTTTGCCCGGAGGTTAATATTTAGGTGACGAGAAACCAAATGTTTACTGTGATAGCAACTTATGTATAACTTCTAGTTCTTTGATTAGGTAATCATATCCAGTATGAGATGATGACATTTCCTAAGAAGCTAAAAAATGTTCATTATGTGGAAGTCCTGCAGGCTGATTAAGCTCAATCATAAGTGAAAAAGTATTGAGTGGTACTACTTAGTGTAAGGAAATTTGTTAGTAATTTCCTTATTTTATATATTATGTTTTTGGTGGGTCAAAGTATACTCAAGCCATCTTTAGTATTGTCTCTGGTTAGATAGTTTCAGCATAGTTGAAAAATGTAAAGTTTTGTATAGGATCATTTATCGAGTAGTAAGCTGAAAGTAATCTGGAGACCAGACTAGCTAAAAAGTCTGGAAGAATATGAGTCTAGTTGACAAGTACAGATTCATCAAGTACGGGTACAACCAGTATGGTTTAATCAGTATAGCAAACTTACCAGCATAAGGACCAAGCATACACTGATGGATGACATCACCCGGTATGAAGTCTCAAGTCCAGGTCCTAGTGCAGAGAGACAATGAAGATCATTTGAGGAAGGTACTGAAGAGTACATACTTTAAGGATTGGAGATTCCTTAAAATCTGCAAGCACGAAACACAATATCTTTAGAAGCAGTTCTATCTGCAATCAAAGTGAAGTAGATTGAAAATATTTCAAAAAACTATAGGGCAGATGTGTCTGGTGTGGGATTATTGGTCAGGAAGGGGCAATTAAATAGATTCTACAAGAAGCCCACAGGGTTTCAAAAACAAAATAATTCTGAAAAGCAGCTTACAAATGGAAAGAAGAAGTTTAAACAACCAAATTATCAGAAAAAAGAAAAGGTATTCTCATAGCAACAAGATGTAAGGACACAGGGTGGATTGCAAAATCAGAGGCTATGTCACTACAGCAAGAAGCCGGGATATCTTATTAAGGATTGCAATATACTAAAACAGAAAGGGCAACAAAGCAATGGCTCTAACACAGTAAAGCCTCTTGATCAAAATTCAAATAAAGTTCTGAATGTATTGGATTGTAAGACAGATGATGGGTGGATCCTAGACTCCGACTGTTCATTTCTCATGTGCCCAAGAAAGGAATAGTTTGTAGATCTGAAGCTGCAAGATCTTTGCACTGTGATACTTTGAAATAACAATGTTTACAAAATTAAAGGAATTAGATTAGTAAGAATCCAAAATCACAAAGGAGACTTTAACATATTAACTAATGTTATATACATTCCTCAAATCCAAAGGAACTTGATATCTCTTGTACTTTAGAGGTAAAAGGATACCAGTTTGTTGGAACTGGTGGGAGTATCACAATTTGTAACGATAAGGATGAGATCCTGTTGGAAAAGAGGATCAATAACATCTATTACTTACATGCAACAATTGTCATATGCCAAGTGGATGCTATCAGAGAAGTAGGATGCAAGTTGTGGCATAGTAGGATGGGCATCATCAGCCAAACATGGATGAATGAGGCAAGGTCGAATCACATATTATGATAGTGTAGATCTTAGTAGTTGCGAGGAGTGTATAATGTCCAAAAGTAAGAAGTTTCCAAATTAGTTAAGCCACAAGAGGAGCCTGCAACCTCTTGAATATATTCATGTAGATCTTTGGGGCCCAGGTAGAACTGAAACCATTGAGGAGCCAAGTATTTTATCTCCATAATAGATGACTTCTCAAAGAAAGTGTGGGTGATTGTGTTGAGAAGCAAGAATCAAACAACCACCAACTTCAAGAAATGGTGTGCACTTGTGGAGATTGAGAAATGAGTGAAAATAAAGTGCATAACGATTGACAATTGTATGGAGTTCATTTCATAAGATTTTTATCTGTTCTGCACACAAAAAGGAATCAAGAGACACAAGACTGCTCCCTACAATCCAAAACAGAATGGATTGGTTGAAAGAATAAATTGAACACTCCTAGAACGAGTTAGATGTCTCTTGCAAAGTTTTGCTAACCTAAGAGTTTCTAGGGAGAGCTTGTTACTACAACTTGTTACTTGATAAGCAAAAACCCTTCTATTGCCTTGGAGCTTAAAACTACAGATGAGTTGTGGTATGGAAAACCATCAGATTATTCACACCTAAAACCATTTGGGTGTTTAGCTTATATGCATATAAGACACGATAAGCTAGATCAAAGGGCAATTATCATTCTGGTACAAAAGGATACACATTATGGTGCTTGGAGAAAAATAATCAGAGGTTGATTACTAGTAGAGATGTAACCTTTAATGTAACAAGGATGCCTTATTTTGAAAATAAAGGTGAAAATGAGATGTCATCTGAAACATCAGACAAGGAGGAAATGGTTCCAAATGTCAGGTTTGAACAAGAAGAATTATTTGAAAAGACAACTGCAGATTCCTCTACAAGTCAACCAAACAATTAACAACCTTCTATCTCTGATTATTGGCTCACAAGAGATAGGATAAGGAGACAAATTCACCCACCAAGGAGGTCTAGTGAGGCTAATGTAGTGTTTCTCAGCTTGAATATTGCTGGGAAATTGGAAGGAGAAGAAGCAAGGAACTTTGATGAAGCCTGTCATAGCTTAGAAAAGGAACTGTGGTTACAAGCTATGAAAGAAGAGATCACATCCTTGAAGAAGAATGAAACATGAGTAGTAGTAGATAAGCCACCACATCAATCATACATTGGAAGTAAGTGGATATTCAAAAGAAAGTTAGAGAACGTCACACCTCTACAAATAAGACACAAAGCTAGGTCCGGTTGCAAAAGGATTTACCCAAAGGGAAGGGGTTGATTTTATTGAGATGTTCTCCCTAGTTGTAAAACATTGTTCCATCAGAATTTTACTAGCCATTGCTGCTAGTTGATCTTGAACTTCACCAACTTGATGTTAAAATTGCTTTTCTACATGGTGAACTTGAGAAAGTATTGTACATGGACCAGCCTCCTGCATTTTTAGAAGAAGGAAATGAGTTGTTGGGAAATAATTCCTATAATCTCCCTTAGGATCAAATTGTAAAAGGTTTTGTTGGATCAAACCTTACCAGAGTGGTCGATCAAATGCTGAAATATAACATAGTCTAGCATACTCTGTAATGTCCTGTATAGGTTATAAATTGAGTTGTAATAGATTAGTCTGCTAGAGGACTTTCTAGCAGATATTGAAGGACGACGTTTGCTAGACGTAGCAGATATTAAAGGACGACGTTTGCTAGAAGGCATATGCTAGCAGAATGCTAAGGCCTTAGCATTTGCTAACGTTCAGCAAACCATGAAAGATGCTAGCAGAACAAGACGTCAAAGGTTCGAATGTCAACAGAAGCGTTCAGTAAACCAAGACACAATAGCAGATCGCTAATGAACATTAGCAGAGCGGAATGTCAAAGGCTGAAGCTATACTGCCGTTCTGACAAAAAGCACACACAAAGGACGAGACTTTCCCGAAGTAGCTCGGAAAGTACAGATCAATATCAAAAAGTGACTGTTCAAGTCTTATCACTCTCGGATAAAAGAGACGTTGTGTCTAACGGATATGGAGATTCAAGATTTGAATCTCCACCTACAAAAGGAAGGTCCAAAAGAGAGAATCGACAACTACTTCTACTACTGCTTCAATCAGAACAGACATTCGCAAAGACTCAAGTGTGAGATTCCTTGAAAAAGCGAACAAGCAAAAAGTAGTCAGTTGAGAGCTCGTGAGAAAAAGAGTATTCAAAGCTCTCAACAACCAAGAAGTGTCTTTCATTGAATATCTGACACTTCTCTTTAAGAGATTCCTTAACTTCGGTTGAGAATCTTCAATCATTGGGATAACTTCCATCCTAGGAAGATCCAACAGTCATTCCTATAAAGGGTTGACTCCGACGGGCTTTTAGCCGCATTCCTGAACAGTTTCGAGGGAAACTATAAAAACCTCACCAACAGCGAAGGACAAGTTACACGAAGGTTCTGCCCTTGACTTGGTCGTAGCTGTGTTTGGAAAAGTACGAATCATCGGAGGATAGCTTTGTTGTGGCCGGTCCGAAAGTTCGCCGCCTACTACAAGTGTTTGGCGAATCCTTGTATTTCGTATACTTTTCTAGTGGAAATCTTAGCGTTTCGGCTAAGGAGTGGACGTAGATCTATTTGGATCAAACCACTATAAAATACTGTGTTCTTTTACTGTTTCATTGCTCACACGACTTAAAACCTAGCAATCATATTGCTAGTGTATAACTGTGAAGAAACTCTAATCTATCTCTGAGCTTAACTAATTTTGAAAGAAAAATATAAAGTGTAAGTGATGATTAATTATTCCGCTGCATTTTGTGTTTCTACCTAAACACGACGACTCTGATATTTAAGGACCAACAAGTGGTATCAGAGCAGGAGGTTGAAAAACTGACTGCTTCTGAGTCGCTTAAGACCAGATCTGTATTTTCCTTGCACTTTTACTTGTTTCTCTGTGTTTCGCTTGTCTAGCTCAGGAGACAAGATGTTGAACCACTCGCTTTGGAAGTATGACAGAGAGAACTTTACTTCATGGATGAAGCTTGCTCTCATACAGCTTCAGAGTATACATCCTGAGATGGCGGATGTATTGGTAAGAGGTCCTATTAAAATCATGAAAGCTAACACTTTTATAGGACATGATCTTGCTGAAGATGTTGCTGAAGGAGAACCAAGGGCTCCAAGACCCCCAAGACCTGATATGGTCCCAAAACCTTTTGAGGAGTACACAAGTGAGGATAAGAAGAGAGCTCAACTAGAGCATGTGGCTAAGAAACTGATCCTTGATTCCCTACCAAAGCTGATGAAAGACAAAGCACTTGAATTCGACACTGCTAAGGAAATGTGGGAATACGTGTGCGACAGACCAAATGAAACGCAACAAACTACAGGTAGCTGTAGATAAATATGAATCTTTTTCCATGCTTGCAGGAGAATCTATACAAGCTATGGAGGAGCGCTTCAACACGATTATTGGAGAACTCAGCAATCTTGGAAAGAAGTATGATAATGGAGAAATGAACCACAAGATCATCTCCTAGCTGTATCCTAGAGATGACTGGTTTGTCAAAATGACTAGTCTGAGTGAAAAAGACCTCAACAACATGACTACTTCTGAGGTATTCGCTCAACTCAAAACTCATGAATTTATAATACAACAGTAAAAAAAGAATGAAGCAGCTATAGCACAAGCGTCATCTACATCCGTTGCTGGCTCTGAGGATATAACATATTTTGCTAAGAAAGATTTCAACAAGTTTAAGTTGAAAATCCCTACCATAATCAAGAAAGGTCCACTCCAGCAACACCAACAAAGGAGGTTCCTCCGACCTCAAGTTCCCAGCCTGTCGATCTAAAGATCAGCGAGCTGGAAGAGCAAATGAAAAGGCTCCAGAAGTTGCTGATGGAGGCTAAGACCGAGAAGGAAACTAAGGAAACTCAGCTGTCATCCTCATTTGCTCGCTCAGCAGAGCGAAAGATTATGACTTGCTTTGAGTGTGGCTCTCCTGACCACTTGAAGCATGATTGTCCGAAAGTAAGCAAAGAAGAGAGAGAGCGTTTAAAGCAAAGGTTTGAAAGACGTGCTGTTAAAGCAGTCAAAAGGGCGCTCTTGACAAGAACAGAAGCTCAGGATATCCCTGAAAATGATGAGGAATACTATCTCTCCTCTGAGGAAGATGATGAGGAGGCCATGCTCGTTCTGATGGCAAATGTAGTGGATGATCAGTTTGCTGAGGCAGATGAGAACCAGGATGCTGAAACGGCTCTAGCAGTCGATGACAACAAGGTAATTTCAGTAAGCATTCCTAGTTTTGCAACTATAGAAGAGTCAGAGGAATTCACTTTAGATTCTGAGGAAGACTATCTCACGAAGCTAAGTGTAGAATTCTCAAAAATGTATGAGATTAAAAATGAAATCATTGGGGAGAACACCTCGCTAAAGCTTAAAATCACAAATTTGACTGAGGAAGTCGAAAGACTAAGGTCTGAAAGTGAGGGTTTTTCAAAGCTTAAGGCAAACTTCTCCGAATTATTGACAAATTTTCATAATCTTGAAAAAAATAACCTTACTTTGAAAAACAGACCCCAAGAAAGATGCATTTGCAATTATACGTCCAGCAAGGCAGTACTCAATGCCATTGTAAGCCAACAGAGAAATCACAATGATCGCTCTGGTTTAGGCCTTGGATATTCGGATAGAGCAACTACTTCTAAGGAGAAACCAATTTTATTTGTTTCTGCTGGAATGATAAATGCTGAAAAAGAGAAAGGAATTGTTATTGCTGAATCGTCTAATGCTAAGCCAAGTGCTGAGCAAAAGAATGAACGTTCGCAGAATACGCCTGTAGGATCTCAACAGAGGTCTCCCGCAGAGACTACTAAGTATTCGTCTGCTAGACCTCAGCAGAAGCCTAAGTCAGAATCTGCTAAGCATACAACTCATGGACCTCAACAGAGGAACCCAAGAATGAATGCTGTGCACGAATCTGCTAAGCCTCAGCAGAGGAACAATAGAACGAATGCTAAGTATGTGTCAGCTGGACCTCAGCGAAATCCAAGAACATATACTAGATCGTATTCAGCAAAACCAAGGTATGCTGAGCGTTATGTTCCAAACGCAAGAATAGCTAAACCTACCTTTCACCACAGAACGCAATATCGGTATAATGCTGAAAAGTCGATATATCAGGAGAACACGCTACATAGGAGGAACACCTATGTAAGACCTGAGCCCAATTCATTTGTATTTCCAAGGGCAAGGAAGGTCAAACACACTACCACACCAAGATATAAACATGTCAAACATGTTAAGCCAAAGGTTGAAGCAATGGTAAATAGTGAAATCAAGAAGAAAATCTTGAAAGTCACTAAAATGTGAGTTCCGAAAGGAACTATGATCATCACTAATCCTGCAGGACCCGACGCTAAACGGGTACCTAAATCAACTTAATCATTTGTGTTGCAGGAACAGGGTCCAAAAGCTCATACTACTTCAAGTATATCAAACGAGTGGATCCTTGATAGCGGATGTTCAGCGCACATGACAGGAAATGAGGAGCTGTTCTCAGACTTGCAGAAATTTTTATATGGATCAAGAGTCAAGTTTGGAGATAACAGTGAAGGCAAAGTTGTGGGAAGGGGATGCATAGAGAGCAATGGGTTGAGGATAGTTAACGTAGCTCTCGTCTCCAACCTCAAACACAATCTGCTAAGTATTAGTCAACTTTGTGAGAATGGATATACTGTCTCATCTGTCAATACAGGTTGTACTATTGCTGACAATGTTACAAGGGAAGTAAAACTTCGAGGCATCCGAAAGGGTGGCCTATATGTTGTTGACTGGGAAAGTGGTCAGCAACACTCTTGCTTCCTGACCCTGAACAAAGAGGAGACAACATAGCTATGGCACAAAAGGTTCAATCATTTAAACTTCAAAACTATTAATTACCTTGCCAAAAATAAGCTTGTTGTAGGTCTGCCCAATGAGACATTTCGCAAAGAAGGTATATGCAAAGCATGCCAACAAGGGAAGCAGACCAAATCATCTTTTAAGACAAATCCTGAGAAAGAAACATCACAGAGGATTCTAGAATTACTTCATATGGATCTCTTCGGTCCCGTCACTCCACCCACTGTAAGTAAACGTCTATATACACTTGTGGTGGTTGATGATTTTTCCAGGTATACATGGGTACGACTTTTAAAGACCAAGGATGAGGTGAAACTTATCCTACCTGAGCTAATTCTCAAGGAGCAGAATAATAAAGAAGTTACTGTAAAGAGAATTCGCTATGACAATGGAACAGAGTTCTGTAATGGAGTACTGATAGATTTCTGTGCTGAAGCTAGAATATCACACGAAAGATCTACAGCTAGAACTCCTCAGTAGAATGGATTAGTAGAAAGAAGGAATCGGACGCTGAAGGAAGCTGTTCGTTCGATGCTAGCTGATTCCAAACTACCTGCTAAGTACTGGGGGGAAGCAGTCGTGACGGCCTATTATACACAGAATAGGAGTGCTATCACAGGCAGATTCAACAAAACTCCCTACGAAGTGTACAACGGTCTTAAGCCCTCTATAACTCATCTCCGTGCATTCGGTTCTACATGTTATATTCACAATAACGGAAAATCTAAACTCAATACTTTCTCACCTAAGTCAGATGAGGGTGTACTTCTTCGTTATGGACACCCCACTCATAAAGGTTATAGAGTATTAAATAAGACTACCGGTATTATGGAAATAACATGAAATGTTGTTTTTGATGAGTCTACTTTAGTGCGCAGAGAAAACAAAAGAAAAGAGGATAACAATCATGAGACTGATGATGTCAATGATCAAACATTTTTAAATTCTTTCGAGAATATGCGTGTTGATCCGACTAAGTCTATGAATGACTGCAATCCGAACTAGACGCACTCAGCAGGGGACTAAACTGCTGACCAGGCTAGTGATGCTAGTGATCATGCTGAGGCCACACTTACTAACATCCTTGTTGAATCAGACATTCTAGAGATGCTTAATGATGAAAAAGAGGAGACAGCAAGGGATATTCCTTTTGGGGAAGGCATGACTACTCATGAAGATCTTGGCAGAGGCGCTGCTGAGATTCCAGTTGCAGAAGAGGATCCCGTCCCAGGAAATCCTGCAGCAGATATTCTGGTTGAAGTTAATCCAGATGCTGAGCACCAGGAGGATGCTATGGCGAACAATGTACAAGACGATGGTCACGCAGGGGAAGGAAATGTGGCCAGACCAATCAGAACAACATGGTTGCGCGCCCATCCTCTTGAAGATGTCATAGGAGATGTCAATGACCCTATGATGACAAGACAAGGGAACGCTATGCTGGCTTGTTATATCTCCAGCGAAGAACCCAAAAAGATCGAAGAAGCACTGCTAGATCCGGATTGGGTGAACGCTATGCATGAAGAGCTTGCTGAATTCACACGAAACAATGTGTGGGAACTGGTAGACAGACCAGAACATCAAAGTGTTATAGGCACTAAATGGGTGTTCAAAAACAAGAAGGATGAGTCAGGCTTAGTCGTCAGAAATAAGGCGCGTCTCGTAGCTAAAGGCTATATGCAATGCGAATGGATAGACTACGACGAGACATTTGCTCCGGTAGCCAGGCTTGAGGCAATTCGCTTATTTCTCGCGTATGCCGCTTATCATGAGTTCGATGTGATGCAAATGGACGTAAAAAGTGCCTTTTTGAATGGTGAGCTCAAGGAGGAAGTCTATGTTGAGCAACCACCAGACTTCGAGCATGGTAATCAAGTGTACAGGCTCAAGAAAGCTCTATATGGATTGAAGCAAGCGCCGAGGGCTTGGTATGGAACACTATCCAAGTTCCTGCTGAAAAATGGCTTTCAGAAAGGAAGGATTGATCAGACTCTCTTTCGCATTGAAGATGAAGGAAGTATTTTGCTGGTGCAAATATATGTCGATGATATTATTTTTGTCTCAAGGAATCAAGGATTATGTGATAAATTTTCAGAGCTCATGACCAGCAATTTCTAGATGAGTATGATGGGAAAGATGTCTTATTTTCTCGGGTTGCAAGTTCAACAATCCAGCGAAGGAATTTTCATCCATCAGAAGAAGTATACACGCGATTTGATTGCGAAATTTTGTCCTGAGAAGACAAAGAGTCTGAGGATTCCAATTAGCACAACATGTATTGCTGCGCTCGAGAAGGAAGGAGATGCTGTGAATCCAACTCTCTACAGAGGCATTATTGGTTCACTGCTGTATCTCACCGCTAGCAGACCAGATATATCCTTTGCCATTGGATTATGTGCTAGATATCAAGCAAATCCAAAGAAGACTCACTTGGATACTGCTAAACGCATTGTGCGATATTTGAAGTGCACAGAGGGTCTAGGAATTTGGTATCCTAGAGCAGACAGTCTTGCTCTAAGTGGATACTCGGACTCAGATTTCGGAGGATGTAAAATTGACAGGAAAAGTACGAGTGGTACTTGTCAATTTTTGGGACACAAGCTAATTAGTTGGTTTAGCAAAAAGCATCACTCTGTCGCTACATCCACTACTGAAGCAGAGTATGTAGCCGCTGCTAGCTGTTGTTCGCAAATTTTATGGATAAGGCAACAATTGCAAGACTATGGGATTTCTCCTGAATGTGTGCCAATCTATTGCGATAACAATAGTGCTATGTGCATTACCAAGAATCCAGTCCACCATTCAAGAACCAAACACATCGATCTCCGTCATCACTTTATTTGTGATCACCAGGAGAAGAAGGATATTGATGTTCGGTACATATGCACTGAAGATCAGATAGCAGACATATTTACAAAGCCTCTAGCAGAATCCAGATTCAAGGAGTAGTGCATTAAGTTGGGTCTTATGGAGTTGGATAATGCTATGGATGAATAAGATGCTACTCTTATTCTTTCTGGATTTCGTGAAGACGCAACGTATATTCTCTGAGTGCTGGATTTATTTGCTAACAAAGTTGTCTGCCAGAGTATAGCAAATTTTTATTTGTCGCTGCTAGCATATTTGAAGGGAAGAGGCTGCTGAGCAGGTTTCTTTACATGTTCAGCAAATATAATACGTGGCAGCAGATGATATTTTGTGGTTATATCAAATGGAAGTTCAAACGCATATGGATTGCTAAGAAATGTCTATTTGCTTTTGTTTCAATAATAAAAGCTGACTGGATTTCATTGATATTTGGAAAAAGCTTAACATTCCCATACAAAAAAAAAAAAAAAAAAACAACAACAAAGGAAATTCTAATCTACTCAAAGGACGGATAGAAGTCAGAACCACGGAGGCGAGATGGTCCCTCTGCTAGTTCCGGGAAGGACTGCTCCAACAACCAGCTCAAATGCATACCATGAAGCAAAGAAACAACTGGATATGCACGGATGCAATCACGGACACCTTCGAACACGAGGCCTGCCCAATCAGTCTCGACCAGTTCCGCGTCCAAGGCGAGCATAACCTGCCAGACCTCCTTCGTAAGGCAGAAATCATTCGGATCCTCCCCCAGCAACATATGGCTAGCAACATGGAATAATTCACGATATGGGCATTTGAGACCCATTGCCGCAGGAGTTGGCGAGAACCTGAACCACGGAGAAAGGCGCCATTTCCGCCATGTAGTCCATTCCGAAGCCGGTTCCATGGACTTATATGCCATCACCGATATTGGACCTCGTGGAAGTCCAAAGTCACGAGAAAAAGTCTCCCGTGACCAACGTATCAGCCTCCCCCGGAAGGATCCAAATATCGCCTCCCTCTCAGCCACGCAGTCCTTAAGAAACTCCCGAAGGAGATCTTCATGAAAATGCTTGGGAGCAGACGTCACGAACTGTTTGAGCCCTGTCTCAGCAATCTTTGCCATGACCATGTTGGCCATGGCGGGTCGGTCATGATAGTAGAGCTGGAGGGCTGCTTCGTCAAGGACTTGGTTTCGGGTAATATCGAGGATGTTACTCGGTGATTCCATTAATCTCAAAGGATTTTTTTTCTTTGAAAGAAAGAGGAGTTGTGATATCAAAATAATATCACAAGAAGTCCCTTTTATAGACGAGAAAAACCTCTTAGTAATTATGATTTCGTGGGAATCTTTAAAGGAACGTGATGATTCATCAGATCAGTTCAATAGTGATGGAAAATCTAATCAGTTCAATAGTGATGCTTGGTAATCAGATCAGTGTTTGGCTCGAGGAGACCATCATCATTTGTGATCTCCTTAAATCTAGCCGATCCTTGATATGCTGATGCAATCCGCAAGAGAGTAATATATTCAGGAGAGGAAAGCATTTGCTGGATAGAGTATGCTGAGTCAAATCTTTCCTTTGCCACATCATATTCGAGGAGGGGAGATAATATTCGGAGGGGAGAAGACATCATTGAAAATCAATCTGATTAGACCAGATTAACCATTTTTAATGCGTACAGACGGCTGTTGTTGGGAAATTATTCCTAAAATCTCCCTTAGGACCTATTTGTAAAAGGTTTTGTTGGATCAAACCTTATATAGTTGGTCGATCATTTGCCGAATTCTAGATAGTCTAGCATACTCTGTAAAGTCCTGTATATGTTTTATATTGAGTTGTAATAGACTAGTGTGCTAAGAAGAATTCCTAGCAGATACGAAGCAGATGACGTCTGCTAAGAGTCGCTGAACAGCAGAATGCTAAAATATTAGCATTCATCAACAACTTACAACTGCTAGAGAAGCGAGCAAACGAAGGATTACTAGCAAACAGCAGAACGTTTGCTAGACAATACACAACAACAGAATGCTAAGGCATTAGCATTCGGCACCCTTCAGCAACGAATGAGAAGTCGCAAGCAACAGAAGTCAAAGGATCGAAGATAGTAAAAGACTTTAGCAGATCCTAGCTGAGCAAAGCAAGAGGCTCAAAAGTTGAAGCTGGACTGCAACTCTGACAGAAGTACACACAAAGATCGAGACTTTCCGGAAGTAGTTCGAAAAGTACAGTCCTACTCAAAAAGTGTTCAATCAAGACAATCCACTCTTGGACAAAGAAGCCGTTGTGTCTAACGGATATGGATATTCAAAGTTTGAATCTCCATCTATAAAAGACAGGTTCAAGAATGAGATTAAAAACTACTGCTTTTTTCACTTTAGACACTCACGAACACTCAAGCAAGAGATTCATTTGACAAAGTGAACAAACAAAAAGTAGTCAGTTGAGAGCCGTGTGAAAGTATATTAAAAGCTCCCAACAACCAGAAGTGTCGCTCATTGATATACTGACACTCCATTGAAGACATTCTTGATCGCATTCAAGAATATCTCAATCATTGGGATTCCTTTCTTTTCAGAAAGAATCTAACAGTCGAACATCTGAAAAGGTCAAGACTAAGACGGGCACTAAGCCGCATTCAAGAAAAGTCAGGAAGTGACTATAAAACTTCCATATCAGGCAAGGCAGGAGTTTCGAAGGTGCGCCCTTGACCCAGCCAAACCTTATCGGAGGAGTTCAGATCAACGGAGGATAGCTGTCAAGTAGCCAGGCCGAAAGCTCACTGCCTACTTAACTGGAAAGGCGAATCCTTGTAATCTGTATACTTATCTAGTGGAATTCTTAGCGTTTCAGCTAAGGAGTGGACGTAGATCGTTTTGATCGAACCACTATAAATCTTGTGTTCATTTACTGTTTTATTAATCACTGTTCAAAGTTGATTTGAAACCTAGCAACAGAGTTGCTAGTGTATATCTGAAAACATACTTAAATAATAACTTGAGCTAAGAAACATTCTGAAAACAACGTGAAGTGTAGGAGACGTTTATTTATTCCGCTGCATCTCGTGTTAAGATATAATCACGACGACTCTGGTATTTAGGGACCAACAGCTGTATCAAGTTAGAGTGTGCCACGTTAGATCACTCGAGTGCTTCTCGGAGAAAGGAAGATACGCGGCAGGTCATGCGCACTCAAGACCGTCAATTTATTATCTCATCTGACAACAGATCTCCAACCGTCAGATTTCGAATCTAAAAGCATAGCAAGTCTGCTAGACTTTTGGGCGCTTGGTTTTTGCTGAGCAGTCAGCAGATTGATTGGATATGCTAAGTTAACTCATCTGCTAGAAAGCTAGCAAAGTTGTAGACGGAGGTCTACTCAGCAGGCAAATGAATTTGAATCTTGCCATGAGTTAATACTTTTCATATTATCGATGCACTGACATGAGATTGAAACTATGTGGTTTGTCAAGATCATAGAAGTTTGTATATGAGCATCTGAAATGAAATCCTACCATTTCATTATATACATTCATTTATAGAATTTATTTACAAAAGGGGGATTACAACAAAGGTGGCAATGGCATGAAAGGATAAAAATCTACTTCCCTAAGGCTCGAAGGACCTAGAGCAAGGTCTGGAAATTTCTGCTCTAACAGCCAACTTAATGGCATCCCATACGGAAGAGGCAGATTTGGAAAATTTTGAACACATCGCTACACCTTCTGAAAGACGAAGGCCGCCCAGTCCACCTTTGCCATGTCATCTATAGCCATCATGGCCCTCCATGTCTCGAGGGAAAGAGTCATGTCGTCAGGATCTTCTCCTACGACCATGCCGCAGACTATCTGGAAGAGGACCTTGTACGGCGTCTGCAAACCGTATGCTGAAGAAGTTGGAGAAAATTCGAGTTCAGGAGAGTTTCTCCATTTTATCCACGAAGACCACTCTGGAGCTATCTCATCTCTGCGATAGTCCATGACAGATATCGGACACCGTGGAAGGCCGAAGTCTCTAGTAAAGGTGTCTGCCGTCCACCTTACTAGCTCATTCTTAAAGATGCGGAAAATGGAGCTTCGATCGGCAGCACTCGACCAAATGAAATGTCGGAGTTGCTCCCTCTGGAAAGTATGCGGAGTAAGGCACACGAACTTGCCTAGACCACTTGCGTGGAGACGAGTCATGGTAGTCTCTGCCACTCGATAGTCAGCCTCATATTCTGCATACAGACCCGAATCACACAAGATTCTGCGTCTTGGTACGAAGAGCTCATAAGATCGTGCCATTTCTCTTGGAGGAAGTAAGTTCCTTTTACGTTTTCTGGTTCTTGAGAAAATAAGAAGGGAATTCAAGAGAGTTAGAGAGTGTATGAAGAAGAATGCAAAGACCTGCTATTTATAGACCTATTTTGGTCTACTGTTTACCTCGGAATACGAACAGTCTTTCTGAGAAAACAGTAATCTCATAAAGAAAGGGTCTTATCAAGGATAATTACGTTCAGAGATGGATCAGTAATGGAAAGTGATGAATTTTATATTCCATATTTAGGAGACATAAGGATTTGTGTTAGCATTACGTTGGATTTCTGGAGGAGTGTTAACCATTACTCGACGTCAGAAGCTATCTTTGGTAAGATTGCCCCCACAATTCTAAGGTTTTAGGATGCTGATCCTTATGACTCAGACGCGGGAGATTTTCAAATCTCTAAAGCAGCGCATTTAATGTGCGCAGACAACGGCAACAAATCAGATCGTGCCACGTCGCCAGCACTCAAGTTCTGAAGAATGTGCGTACTCACACGATTTGACTACTTACCCTAGCCGTTGATTAAAATTAAAAAGAGAACAATCCTAACCGTTGATTTCTTCTCTTGTTCCGAAATCTTCTATCTATACACTAGACGGATTTCAAATCCCTAACACTCTGAAACTTTTCCTATTCCTTCTTCTCAAAACCATTCCGAAAATCCTAACTCTCTCAAAAATCCCCAACCATGGCAACCAACCCTAACTCTCCAAATACCCAAAATCAAGAACCCAATCCTACAGAAAACCCAGAAAATCCTATCTCTTCTTCTCCATTCCAACAACCCACTTTCATTTATCCACCCCCTACAGACTCGCCACTGCATGTTCGACATGCACCCGGCTTCACCGGGATAATGAAGAAGGAAGACATCGATGAGTCAGTCCCTTACAACAAATTGGTGGTTTTGGCTCGGAAAAAGGAGTTATCCAATCATTCGACGGAGCAGAGGCGTTTGGCCCAAATCATGATGGACAGAATCTTGTACATGCCTCTTGCCATCAAACACATTCCACAATGGATAATGGATCTGCTTAACTCCGAACTGTTGATAAAGTATCTTTCTGCCGAGCCTGACCGATTTCACCCGCATATGGTCTCGAAATTCTATGCTAGGGCGGTTATGAACGATGATCAGAAGTCATTCAAGACGTGCGTGTATGGAAATTTTGTAGAAGTAAATGCTGATTTACTTTCAAGGACGTTTGGGCTTCGGAACTACGGTCCCAAAATCTCTCAATACAAGATAAATGATCTTGCTGAGATGGAGAAACGTTGGAATTTGTGGAAGAAGCCAGGGGAATTGAAAGATAAGAAAGGGCAGGTGATTACATTCAAAGTTGCTACTCCGATTAATACCCTGTCTGATGATTACAAACTCCTTGCGGAGATAGTAATCAAAATGCTCCAATGTGACGCCGGTTTGTACTCGGAGCTCTCCGCTAAGAAATATGCCGTGATGATGGCCCTAAATGACAATGTCAGAGGAAATTGGGCAGAATTCTTCTTTGAGCGGTGGGCAGAACATCCTCGAAAGAATGACCATATGGCGATAGATGGAACGTTCTCTTCAAACGTGAATTTTGGTTTAAAGATCAGCAAATATTTGGAGGTGTTGTTTACCAACACAAGAGTAGATCGTGGAGTAGAACTTCTTCCCACAGACTACATTCCAGCAACGAGGAAGGAGCCTAAACCAGGAAACTTCAGAAATCCTCGCAAGCTGACAGGGAAATCGAATGTGGATAAAGATAAAACCCCATCCCCAGAAGAACCAGATGCCGCTACCACTGCAGTCCAGCAACTGCATCCTGCCATTCCCATGTATGCGGAAGAAATTGCTCTACTTCAGACGAATGCTGAGACATAGCACTGCTTCAAGAATCTCGAGGAGATTGAGAAGTTAGGGAACCTACCAGCAGATCAAATCAATGAGATCATAACTGCGAAGGAAGCCGAACAGCCTCCACTTATTCTTGGGGCTATGGCTTTGCCAATTCCAACGAAGAAGAGAACCAAAATCACCTCTCCTGCGCAGAAAGCGAAGAAGAAGACCAGGAGAAAGCTTATTCTCACTACAGAACAGGAAGATTTAGATAAATCAGAAGCAGAGAGGAAGGCTGCAGAAGCCGCGACAAAGAAGAAAGCTGCTGAATCCACAGCAGAAGAAGATACAGAAATTGATCCAGATCAAATTCCCTTGTCGTCCAAAAGCAAGGACGAGCGCATTAAGGGAGTAAGAGAAAGGAAGAGAAAGCGCAAAACTCTAAGAAGGGAGCTTGAGAAAAAGAACTACCAGAAATTTATGGCTGAAATGACGTTCGAAGGAAGAGACATAAATTTTGAACGAATCAAGACAGCTGCTGAAGAACACAGAGCAAAAAAGGCTGCTCAACTACTTGAAGGGGCATTCATAGAAGGAAATGACAGTGAAGGGGCCATAATTTCTGAACAAGACGCTATGTCAGAAGAAGAGCTTGATAAAGCTCTCCACGAAGGCAGATTCACTGAGGTAAAGTCAATTGTGGACTTAGAGAGCAGTTCTGATGAAGAACATCTCGTTCGTAGATCATCCAGCCGACTTCCAGGGAATCCAGATGCAGGACCTTCTGGAATTGAAAGAGAAATAATTGACGAAGAAGGAAGTGGTGCTAGAGAAGAATCTGCTGAGCAGATTGATCACATGGAGGATGGTTCATCTGCTGAGCATGAAGTCTGCCAATCACAGGTTGTTGAAGAGGAATCATCTGCTAAGAATGAGGACGCGAATCCCGTTGAAGGTGCTTACGCAGAAATTCCTTCCGATGCTGATAGAGGTAACCAAGAGCGTTTCTCTCCTACTTACCTCCTTGATTCTGACAGTGATGATGAAGTCAGATACGTTTATGATGCACATGAATTGAGGAAAATCTCCACTGAAACACCTTCAGAAACTCCGATAAATTCTAATCTTGATATTTTTTGTCGAGAGATTGAAAATTTTGTGGATTCGATGGTGGAGATAGACATCAATGAAGTATTTGCTGGAGAATTGGAAGAAGGAGTTGAGGGAGATAGATTAAAACAGGAGCTAAGAAGATGGAAGAAATATGATTATATTTCAAGAGAGCTCTGCTTGGACGAAAGAGAAATGC
This sequence comes from Plectranthus barbatus, assembly GCA_026898455.1. NCBI lineage: Eukaryota > Viridiplantae > Streptophyta > Magnoliopsida > Lamiales > Lamiaceae > Plectranthus > Plectranthus barbatus. The sequence continues at coordinate 61,073 of JAPKLW010001966.1, read as the reverse complement.
TAATGGCATGGAAAGATCTAAGCTACTGGAGACACGAGGAACAATGGGAAAATATTTAGATGGATCAATCGCCCTGCTCCAAACAATATAGTGATAAGGCTGTTATCACCAGGCTCCGGACCATTAAAGCTCATCGACTTACGTCTTCCTCGAATTCCTTGCCAGAATCTACATTTGCTCCGGATGGGCTGTCTGACAAGCACATCCACCTGTCAAAGCGTCAAGCTCGAGCCGCTGCTGAATACAAGAAGCGTCAAGATGAACTTGTGAAGTTCGAAGAATCAAAGCATCAAGCACGGCTAGCTGCGATTCGTGAGGAAGCAGAACGCCGCATTCCAAAGCTTGAAATTATTGCTTACCGGAACAGAGAGGAGGATTTACAGGCCTATATGATAGCACATTCTGTAGCAGAGGCACGAAAGGCTGAGGAAGCTGCACTTGCAGCAGCTGAAGCAGAGTATCTCAAAGGAATTGAGGAGACAATATATCTGCTGGCCACTATCTCTCGGGATGATTCTGCTGACACAGAAAGCAGAGAAGTAGTTGTGGAAGAGGTCATGGAGGAGATTTCCACTTCCAATACCAGGAGTCAAGCACTCATCGTGCCCACTACTTCATCCTTCCTCGCCACTCCGGTTAGCTCTCTCCAATTTCCAATGTACCTGGATTTTATAGTTCAAATGGCCGTTCAAAGTGCTGTGTCCACCATATCTGAGAGAATGGTAATAGAAGCCACGGACATCCGTAGGGAGATTGCAGTGGTCAAGACGAATGTTGATATTGTCACGGCCAGGGTGAATTCTGTTGAGACAGATGTCTCCTATGTTAAGACTTCTATGCAGGAAGTCAAGGCAGACGTAGCAGAACATAAACAGCAGGTAGAGCATACAGTCACATCCTTTTCCTCTAAATTTTTGGATGCAATCAAAGAGGGGGAAGCAAGGAGGATTGCTGAGGCTGCTGAGAGGAAGAAAGCGGAGGAAGCCAGAGCTGCTGCCAAAGAAGAGAAGAGGAAAGCTCTTGAGGAGCTAAAGCAGAAGGAAATAGAGTTGAAACTCAAGATGCTCGAAGAGGAGAATGAGCGGATTGCTAAGGACCTTGAGCTAGAAGCCGTTGAACGTGCAGCTGCTAAGGAGTTTTTGGATTCATTTGTGCAGATGGCGTCTAGCAAATTCGATGAATTTGACAAGATGAAGAAACCTGCTCCAGACTCCTGATTACCTCCCTACCTCTCTGGTATTTTATTTTTTTTCTTGTTTGTCTCCGTCTAATCATTTTCATTATACTTGTAATTGATATATCATATGAATGAAAATTGATCAGACTGAGACAACCTCTCATTGTCAATCTCTGATTTTCACTGTGTGCATTAGTTGAAATACACTATCCGTGTATTCAACACTTGAAAACAATTGGATTGAGATTGAAAAAGTAAATGTCTGCTAATTTTTCTTGGGTGCTAGAATTTCTAGCATATTACCTTTGCAGCATTTACCTATGTGCTTAATCGTAAAATATTTCCCAGCACTTGTTGAGGGGGAATATTTTTTTTTTGTGCTTGAACTAAGGTGGATAAACTCTGTGTTAGATTGCTAGGATAACATATTTTCTTGTAAACACAGACATTCTTCCTCCTAGTTTCAGCAATCGATAGTAAGCTTTGATCGCACCAAAAAGGGGGAAATTTTTGGGAAATAATTCCTATAATCTCCCTTAGGATTAAATTGTAAAAGGTTTTGTTGAATCAAACCTTACTAGAGTGGTCGATCAAATGCTGAAATATAGCATAGTCTAGCATACTCTGTAATGTCCTGTATAGGTTATAAATTGAGTTGTAATAGATTAGTCTGCTAGAGGACTTTCTAGCAGATATTGAAGGACGAAGTTTGCTAGACGTAGCAGATATTGAAGGACGGCGTTTGCTAGAAGGCATATGCTAGCAGAATGCTAAGGCCTTAGCATTTGCTAACGTTCAGCAAACCATGAAAGATGCTAGCAGAACAAGACGTCAAAGGTTCGAATGTCAACAGAAGCGTTCAGTAAACCAAGACACAATAGCAGATCGCTAATGAACATTAGCAGAGCGGAATGTCAAAGGCTGAAGCTATACTGCCGTTCTGACAAAAAGCACACACAAAGGATGAGACTTTCCCGAAGTAGCTCGAAAAGTACAGATCAATATCAAAAAGTGACTGTTCAAGTCTTATCACTCTCGGACAAAAGAGACGTTGTGTCTAACGGATATGGAGATTCAAGATTTGAATCTCCACCTATAAAAGGAAGGTCCAAAAGAGAGAATCGACTACTACTTCTACTACTGCTTCAATCAGAACAGACATTCGCAAACACTCAAGTGTGAGATTCCTTGAAAAAGCGAACAAGCAAAAAGTAGTCAGTTGAGAGCTCGTGAGAAAAAGAGTATTCAAAGCTCTCAACAACCAAGAAGTGTCTTTCATTGAATATCTGACACTTCTCTTTAAGAGATTCCTTAACTTCGGTTGAGAATCTTCAATCATTGGGATAACTTCCATCCTAGGAAGATCCAACAGTCATTCCTATAAAGGGTTGACTCCAACGGGCTTTTAGCCGTATTCCTGAACAGTTTCGAGGGAAATTATAAAAACCTCACCAACAGCAAAGGACAAGTTACACGAAGGTTCTGCCCTTGACTTGGCCGTAGCTGTGTTTGGAAAAGTACGAATCATCGGAGGATAGCTTTGTTGTGGCCGGTCCAAAAGTTCGCCGCCTACTACAAGTGTTTGGCGAATCCTTGTATTTTCGTATACTTTTTTAGTGGAAATCTTAGCGTTTCGGCTAAGGAGTGGACGTAGATCTATTTGGATCGAACCACTATAAAATACTGTGTTCTTTTACTGTTTCATTGCTCACACGACTTAAAACCTAGCAATCATATTGCTAGTGTATAACTGTGAAGAAACTCTAATCTATCTCTGAGCTTAACTAATCTTGAAAAAAAAACATAAAGTGTAAGTGACGATTAATTATTCCGCTGCATTTCGTGTTTCTACCTAAACACGACGACTCTGATATTTAAGGACCAACATGAGCAACAAGTATCCTTATTGAAGAGATCACTGTATGGACTAAAACAAAGTCCAAGACAGTGGAACAAGTACTTTGATTCTCACATGCTGAAGATAGGCTTCTGGATATCTAAGCATGACAAATGTTTATACTTGAAACAAGGGACTGACTCAAGCGTAATTTACTTGTTACTCTATGTTGATGACATGTTTTTGGCTGGGAAGTATTTAACAGACATTCCGAAAGTAAAATCAGACTTGATTTTTGAGTTTGATATAAAGTATCTTGGTGAGGCTTCCAGAATTATGGAAATGGACATTATTAGAGATGGAGCAGCAGGAGAGTTGAAATTGCAGCACTCATGAAGATTTTGGAAAACTTTAATATGGAGCATAGTAGATCATTGGTTATTTCTCTCAGTTTGGATGCAAAACTGACAGAGAAGATGCAACCTTCTACTGATGAAGAGAGGGAGTATATGGATAAAGTATCATATGCGAGCTAAGTTAGAAGCCTTATGTACATGATGATTTGTTCTAGGCCGGACAAATGTTATTCAATTACCATGACCAGTCGGTTTATGTCAAACCCTAGAAAGGATAATTGGATTTCTCTTAGAGGTATACTAATGTACTTGAAGGGAAGCCCTCACCTTGGTTTACTATTTCAGAAGCAAGAAAATATGAAATCAGATGCCCTTCTTGGCTTTGTAGACTCGGACTATGCCTCAAGCATAGACACAAGAAGGTCTCAAAGGGGTTATATCTTTAGTTTGTTTGGCACAACAATCACTTAGAAGTCTAAGTTACACTTTGTGGTTGTTTTGTCTACCATGAAGGCAGAATTTATGGCGATTGCTAAAGCCATAAAAGAAGGTCTTTGGCTGAGGGGTATCTTAAATGAGTCGGGAGTACAACAACATGTGGTCTGTACACTTTGTGATAGTCAAAGTGCGCTACACTTGACTGAACATCAAATGTTTCACAATAAATCAAAAAACATTAATGTTAAAGTCCACTTTGTTAGAGACAATGTGTATAAATGATTAATAAGGATGAAAAAGTCTTAACTCTTCAAAATGCAGTAGATGTCTTAACTAAGGCCACTCCATCTGTGAAGTTTGTGTATTGTTTGAGGCTTGTTGGATTGTGTTGATCAAGTATGATCAATTTGAGTTCTGTAGTGGAACTAAGTGAGAGGAGTGAGGTGGTTATGGTTATGCAGTCACGAAGGGGATTTGTGATGTTGTTGACTACATTGAGTGGTTGCATGGTGTTGATTGAGTGAATTCAGAGGTGAAGTGTTGGTCTGATTTGTTGAGTGCAAAAATCCCGACAAGTGTTGGAGTTAGAAGAAACATGTTTTCACTTATGAAAGCGTAATGAGTTTTCAGATAGCACTATGAAGAGCCATGTGGAACTTGCTAGTTGGGTGAGTTTTAATATTCAGTTTTATTAATTAAAATAATCAAGAGAGAAGAGAGAGTATCATCATCTTCCTCATTCCGTTTCTGAAAATTTTCGGGGTTTTTGAGAGTTTGAGAGTTTCAACACTTTACAGATTGTAATCATCCCTTATAATCAATAAAACGATCCCTCATCACTCTCCGTGAACGTAGCCAATTTGGAAAACCACGTATATAGTTGTGTCGACCTTTGTTACATAATTTCTTGTTGTTGTTTGTGATCAAACGCATACAATTTCAAATCATTTTTGTCTCACAAAGGCTCCTAACAGCTACGAACTCAAACCTTCCAAGGAACGCTTATAAATAAAGGTTGCAAATCACCTTGAGAAGGTTATTGAATTCAAGTTTACCAGAACCAATTCCAAGAATTCTACTCGCTATCTTACTATCTTCAGAGAAGTCTGTCGTTCTCAAAAGCTATCAACTTCCAGATCCAAAAACTTTGAGGCAGATTAACTTTCTGTGTTCCTTGTTGCACACGAGGCTCTGTGTATCTAGCAAGAGCTTAAGAAAACATCTTGGAGTTGTCACTTCTCCGGCAGTAACTATCACAGGTGTATACAACCACTTGATATTCTCGAGAGGAACACAAACTCTCACGTCCAGTTTGGAGGCTCTGAGGTGCGCCCTCACTCCAGGCCTGAAGAAGCGATGGAGAACGAAGGACTTGGCAAGTGAGCTAGTGGACTGGTGGACACGGACCTTCACCAGCTAGCAATAGAGCGTCAACATCTTTGTGATTAGCTTAGTGAATTCAAGACTGCGCGTCTGAAGAGAGGATGTAAGATGGTTTGGTCTGAACCTCTATAAATCATTTGTGTTATTTACTGCTTTATTTAAATTTATGCACTGAAATTAAAACCCAACACATCAAGTGTTGGAGTATATTACTGAATCGGACTATGTTATATATCGCTCGCTAATATAACAACCGCATTCCTGAACCAAAGTTGGTGCCAGAATCACAAATTTGAAGGACTCAACCTCAAAAGACTTCCGCTGTACTTTAACTAATTCTGATTTTTGGGTCAATAGAGATAGAAATTAAAATGGACCGTTAGTATGGTCATAGCTCTTAAGTGTAAAACTTTTTGCTCATGTTGGATAAATTACAAATTTGAATTATATTGAAGAATTTTTATTTAAAGAATTATTATTAGTAGAAAGAAAGTCATAAAAGAGGGTTAAGTTTTGGAGTGGACTAATCTAACTACTGCTATAAGGGTACATTGATTTTTATTTGTACAGGTGAATTTGAAAAGTCCGAACCAATATGAAAATAGTGAGGAATAATTAAGAACCGAAGCTTACCCTTTTGGAAGATCCAATGAGATGCTTCTCGCTCCTAATTTGAAATACAGCGGTTAAAATATTTTTTTTATCAACAATTAATTATATCTACACCCGAGAGCATTGCACGAAAAAATTATATATATGTATATACATATATATAGAATTTATTTGTTTCAATTGTATATCAATCATATAATTTATTGGACATATACAAAACACTTTAATCAATTACACCCCGACTTAAGTACACATTTAAAATTTAAGTACTCTAAACATAAACTCATATATTCTACTTAGTCAATTAATTATTTATAATTAATATAAAATTAAATAAATACTGTTTTTTATAAGTTTACTGTAATCTTGTACCCGGATTCAATTCGAAAGAAGTAAAAATATGTTTTAAATATTAATAAATAAAAGTGTACAACTGAAAGAAATTATACACATTGTAATAAATTTAATATTATAACTTATGCTATGGATGCATTATTAAAAAAATGTAAAATTATAGTTCAAACAAAGTAAAAAAAGATACCACATAAATTATCAATTTGTTTAGTGGTTAAGGACTTGCTAAAGTCACCTAAAGAACCAAAATCCAAAATGTTTCTTTTAAAGTTATACATGTTCTTAAAATTTATATATTTAAAAGTTCATTGTTTATAATATAAAAAATCTGTAACGCCCCCAACTGACCTTCCCTAATTTGGGGCCACGTTACAGTGATGTTCAGGTTTTGCCAAACATTTCTCAATTAAAATAAATCGGAAGACTTAAATAAATTAAAAGACAATTTAATAACATATAAAGAAGTACTTCGAGTCTGAGTTTTAAGAACAACATTCAAAACATTCAAAAGTGGGAAGGAATGAACAGAGCATGTATCAGCGTGTGTGTAACGTGATGGAGATATGCATATCTCAGGATCTATAAACTTCAAAACATCTTTGCATCGCCAGCTTACACCCCTGCTCGCCCATCCTTGTCGCTCAACCTGCGTATTTTAGAAATATTTCGAGGGGCTGAGTACTAATGTACCCAATGAGAAACATGCCCGAAAACATACATTATATATAAGATTATGCTATGCAACTCACACAGATATACACGGGGTTTTGTTGAAAAGAACCGTGCTATCTAAAATATTTTATTTTGCACGCGTGCTAATTACATGTTATTATATCTGTTTCAGTGTTGCAACTGGAAGTTGGCCGGCTTCCAAGTTACGATGATCAGTCAGGAATGCAAAATACACTCAACCTACTGTCATCTAAGTGCACTAGTCTCAGCTATCCATTTTGAGACCCGATCGTTAAAAGATTATTCCCTGGATCCAAAACACAAGAGGACTTTCCACCTCATTCCAACAAACACGTGGGAACAGTTCACCCACTTCACAATAACATGGGGGCAGTTCACTAAATGAGTTCTAGCGCAGTTATGAAAACCTGGTTCTAAACTCATTAGCTATACTCTCTGTCGATGGGAATCGACAGAGGACAGATACAATAGCACAAAACATGCATAGCAATCTCAGTTTAAAACAAAACAGTTTTAACACGTTTTTGAAAAGAAAACACACATTTCGTTTGTACTTAAATAGTTTCCCACCTGGTATTAAGCTTTAGATATAGATGCTTTTCCGCTAGTTCGAGCTAATCCTCTCTGCTTTCAACCTCCTACAAGTAATTAGGGATATCCAAATTAGGACTGATGATCTAGGACAATAATAACTCAACAGTTCCTAGTAATACTATTCATGCTTCTAACCATATGATAACCATACTCGAACAAAACCCGAAAAAGATTATAACTGGATAAAAGAATCAAGTTTTCCCCCTTTAAGCTCTGTGTCGACCAACAGGGTTCTGTGTCGGTCGACACAACCCTCGTCGACACCATATTTCGGTCGTCAGTCTCCTTGTCGACACACTTCCATCGACCTTCTCTGTCGATCGACACACCTCACTGTCGATCGACACAAGTCTCTGTCGACCGACACGAGTGTGTCAATTTCATCTCATGGCTGGCGTTTGTGTCGATCGAAATATACTCTATCGACACATTTCTGTCGACCACCTCTATCAATTGACACATACCTCTATCGATTGATATACAACCTGTCGACCGACAGGAGTGTTCGACAGCTCTCTCTCGACAATAGCCTCTGTATCGATCGACACACTGCTCTGTCGATCGACACATATCGTCTTCTCCGACCTCTCGCGGCTGAACCTGCAACATCGACGAAAAACCCTTCCCACACCTCCGATTTAACATGCAATTACATAATTGAGGTTCTAGAAAATCCTAGAACACGATTATCACCTTAAAACTCGATTTAAACACGAAAAATGGAGGTTAAATGGAGCTCACCGGAATATCTCTCTCTCCGGTGGCGGTGACGAATTCCGACGATTAAACTTGTGTTCCTTGCTACCCGAATGTTCCCTACAACATCAGGAACATGACTAAATCATCCAAATTCGCATATATGCCCGATTAAACGAGTTCCCAGTATCAAACCCAAAATTCACACTAGAAGGACACCTCACCTTCTCACCTCCGTATCTCAGCCGTTTCTCATCCTCTCGGAGCCCACCTTAGCTCTTTAGCAAGCTGGGAAGACGAGCTACACGTTGGTGGTGGTGGCTTGGTTGGGGGTCACCGGAGCTAGCCGGAATCTGGCCGGAAAGTCGGCGGGTTTGGATGGGTTTGGTGAGGAGAATTCTCAACTTTCTCTCTCTAGGTTTAAAGATGAAGGAGCGAAATGAAGTGTTTTACTTCATTATATTTGTCCATATTCCCCTCCACTTTATAATATACTTACATATATGTATATGTATGAGAGTGTATTTTCCAACATTCCACTTAATATTACACATATATACATACTCCATAATTCCTAATTAGATCCATGTATGCACATACATTTCAATATAACTCCTCATATGCTTTAAGATTCATAATCCATGAATTATTCCAGTATAATTAAATACTTATTCCAATTAATATATGTTTCTAATACATATATTTATGAAATTCCACCCTTCTTAATTTGTTGGTTCCATAAATATATATATCTAAGTATATACTTATTCTATCTCCAAGGCAAATAAAAACTTGATATTCCAACCAATATAATTTAAATTCAAGCTCAATAATATAACTAATACATGATCATTGGGACAAATTCTCTTAATTAAAATAATTATGCATTACATATGCTTATCTAAGCTTGGGGTATTACATCCCCTCACCCTTATAAAATTTTCGTCCCGAAAATTTACAAAGCTTAAAAAAGCTGGGGATATTTCTCTCTCATTTTGTCTTCTAGCTCCCAGGTCGCTTCTTCACGCCCATGGTGACTCCAAAGCACCTTCATGAGCGGAATTGTCTTATTTCGGAGCTCTTGAATCTTACGGTCCAGAATAGCTTCTGGTCGCTCCTCATACTGAAGGTCTGGACTCAAAACTACTTCCTCTTGGCGAATCACGTGTCTAGGATCATAAACGTACTTTATCAGCTGCGACACATGAAACACGCTATGAACATTACCCATGCTCGGGGGTAGAGCTAATCTGTACACCACTGGACCAATGCGCTCTAGTATCTCATACGGTCCCACATAGCGCGGTCGTAGCTTACCTTTCATTTCAAATCTCACTATCCCTTTGGAAGGTGAGACTTTGAGGAATACCTTATCCCCTATCTCGAAGCATAGCTCGGCCCTCCTCGAGTCGGCATAGGACTTCTGCCTACTCTGAGCCTCTCTGATCCTCACTCGGATCTGACGGACTATCTCAATCATCTCATTTACAACGTCTGGTCCAACAACTTTCCGTTCTCCAACCTCATCCCAATACAGAGGCGAACGACACTTTCTCCCGTATAATGCCTCATAAGGAGCCATTCCGATTGTTGCCTGATAACTGTTATTATAAGCAAACTCAATCAGAGGCAAAATTGGCTCCCAACTGCTTCCTCGATCTAGGACCACTGTTCTTAGCATATCTTCAAGAGTTTGAATGGTCCTGTCATATTGTCCATCCGACTGAGGGTGAAACGTAGTACTGAAATTCAGGCGAGTCCCCAATTCCTGTTGTAAGCTCATCCAAAAACGAGATGTGAACTTCACATCTCTGTCAGACATAATAGATTTCGGCACTCCGTGCAGTCTGACAATCTCTCGGACATATATTTGAGCCAACTTGTCTGATCCATAGTTCATCTTGATCGGTAAGAAGTGAGCACTCTTTGTTAGTTGACCCACAACACCCCCTATCACCGTATTCCCTTTCTCTGATCTTGGCAATCCCGTCACAAAGTCCATGGTGATATGTTCCCATTTCCACTCAGGGATGTCTAACGGTTGCAACTTTCCATACGATCGTTGATGTAATGCCTTAACTTGTTGAAAGACTAAACATTTCTCCACGTACAAGGCTACATCCTTTTTCATACCATCCCACCAGTACTTAGTTTTCAAGTCTTGATACATTTTAGTACTTCCTGGGTGAGCGGTATATGGCGTATTATGAGCTTCATTCAAGATCTCATTCCTCAACTCCTCACTATTCGGCACTAAGATTCTGTCTTTGAACAACAGTGCACTATCAAGCGCTTCCCGATACTCTCCCACTAGCTTAACTTTCAGCTTCTGACGCAACTTTTCTATTTCTATATCTTCCTTATGTGCCTCAATGATTCTTTCTCTTAAATTTGGCACTACTGTCAAAGCTGTTAATTCACACTTCTTTCTCTCCGAAGACGATATTACTTCTAGGCTGAGTTTCTCGAACACCCTGATTAGTCTGTCTTCTCTCGTAAGCATACAACCTAGCTGAGCTTCTCCTTTCCTGCTCAAGGCATCAACTACTGAATTAGCTTTACCTGGGTGATAATTTATCGTCAAGTTGTAATCACTCACGAGTTCTAACCATCTCCTCTGCCTCATATTCAAATTCTTTTGTTCGAAGAAGTACTTCAAACTCTTATGATCAGTGAATATGGCACACTTCACACCGTAGAGATAGTGTCTCCAGATTTTCAGAGCATGGATTACGACCGCTAACTCTAAATCATGAGTTGGATAATTCACTTCATGCGGTCTTAACTGCCTTGATGCATAAGCTATCACCTTCCCGTCCTGCATCAGCACACAACCTAGCCCATTCTTAGATGCATCAGTATAAACCTCAAAATTCTTATCTGCTTTTGGCACTGCTAAGACTAGCGTGGTTGTTAAAAGTTGCTTCAACTTCTGGAAGCTCTCTTCACACTCCTCTGACCATACGAACTTCACACACTTCTGCAGTAATTGAGTCATCGGCTTTGCGATCTTTGAGAAGCCATCAATGAATCTCCTGTAATAACCAGCTAAACCCAGAAAACTGCGAATCTCGTTCGGCGTAGTTGGTGACTTCCAGTCCATCACTGTCTGAATCTTGGCTAGATCTACCTTGATTCCGTCCGCCGAAATGATGTGACCTAAAAACGTCACTTCTCTCAACCAAAATTCACACTTGCTGAATTTCGCATACAACTTCTCCTCTCTCAGGGTCTGCAACACTGTTCTCAAATGCTGCTCATGTTTTACTTCGCTCTTCGAGTATATCAGAATATCATCGATAAACACCAACACGAAGTTATCGAGATACGAATGAAATACTCGATTCATTAAATCCATGAACACGGCTGGAGCATTTGTAAGTCCAAACGGCATTACTACAAACTCGTAGTGACCGTATCTAGTTTTGAACGCTGTCTTTGGAATATCCTCTTTCCTGATCTTCAGTTGGTGATACCCTGCTCGCAGATCGATCTTGGAAAATACCTTTGCTCCCTTGAGCTGATCGAATAGGTCATCGATCCTTGGTAATTGGTATCTGTTCTTCAGCGTTAACTTGTTCAGTTCCCTGTAATCAATGCACATACGCATCGATCCATCCTTCTTCTTCACGAATAGGACCGGTGCACCCCATGGTGACACGCTAGGCCTAATATACCCCATGTCCAACAGTTCCTGTAGCTGGACCTTTAATTCTTGCAACTCCTTCGGGGCCATGCGGTACGGCACTTTAGAAATCGGTGCCACACTCGGTTCTAAATCAATTGTGAATTCCACCTGTCTGTCCGGTGGTAACCCCGGTAGTTCTTTTGGAAACACGTCCTCGAACTCTCTCACTATAGGCACATCTTGTACAGTCAGCTCTGGTTTCCCTTCTCCTTCTAATTATACTAAGAAGGCTTGATTCCCGGCCTTACGCGACAACTTCGTTGCTTGAATCGCCGAAATCACAGGCACTCTCTGCTTCTTTTGAAACCCATGCACAACCGCTTCTTTATTCCCTTGCTGCGGAATGACCACTCTCCTCTCGCGACATAAGATTGTTGCCTTATTCTCTGACAGCCAATCCATTCCTAAGATTATATCCACGCCATGAATATCCAGTACATTCAACTCTGCCACTCAAATCTCATTCTCGTTAAGCTTGATTCTCAAGTCTCAGCACACTAAAGTAGAAATAGTGGTTTCCCCTGAAGGTATCGCTACGTTCAAATCTTGACTATTCTTTTCCGCCTTAAGTTCTAGTGCCTCAGCACATGCAGATGAAATGAATGTATGCGATGCTCCAGTATCAAATAATACCATAACAGGTATATTATTAATGCATCCCATACCTGCCAGATTCCCATCATCCTGGTTTCCATCCAAGGCATAGGCTCGGGCTCTCCTTTTCTGTCCATCACCACCCTGCTGGTTACCCTCTTGGTTCCTGGGTGGAGCCTGATTGCCCTGCCTGCCTCCTCCTCTATTCCCGGCATTGCCTCTCCATGGCTGGCGGTGCCCTCTGATAGCTCTCAGCTGCTGATTCGCCGGCCTTTGGAAATTTTGGCAATTTCCACCCCGAGCTTGCGGCGTTGGGCAGAGGTTGGCGTAGTGACCCTGGCCTCCGCAGTTATAACATCTAAATGCGTTTCCTTGGCATCCTCCGGTATGCCTTCTGCCAGACCTCTGGCAGTTCTGCGGGCCTGCTTGGTCACGTCTCTGAGCTTGCTGGGGATTATGCCTCTGGAAGTTCTGAGGGTCATGCCTCCCCTGAAAGTTCTGTTGCCGGCCCTGGTCATGGCGCTTCTGGCTGCCCTGACCTTGCACAAACTGTCTCTGCGGCTCCTCCCACTTTTTTTTCTGAATTGGAGTTGGGGCCTGTACCTCCTATACTCCCCAATCCGGCATCTTCTTCATATTCTTTGACGCCTCAATGTCCAGAGCATGGTTCAGCAATTCCTGGTAGCTTAGCTCTTCATGGCTGCCAACTGCGTGCGGATTTCTTCGCACAGACCATCTCTAAATTTCTCTGCCATCTTCTGTGGCGGGTCCGCCAGATGTGGCGCCATTTGGAGAAGCTCTCCAAACTTGGTGTCATACTCCTCCACTGTCAGTTTTCCTTGCTCAAACAGGAAAAATTCCACTGCCCTCTCTTTCCAATATTGTTTCGGAACATATTTCTCAAATAAAGCCTCCTTGAATCTCTCCCAACTCAGATGATTCCTTTCTACTGGTGCGACCGACTTCACATAAGTCTCCCACCATATGTCAGCCTTTCCCTTCAGTTGGTATGACATACAATTGATTTTCTCCTCCTCTGAACATCTCATGTGCTTGAAAATCTTTTCAAGCTCACTCACCCAATCTTCTGCAGCTGCTGGACCTCCTGTCCCACAAACGTTTGAGGCTGCTGCTTCCTGAAAGTCTCCACCCATTTGACGGATGAAACTTCTGGTACTCCCCCGTGCGGTGGTGGGAATTGCCCATGTTGAGCTGCTGCGTCCTCATCATCGGACAAAATTTCATACTCTTCATACCCTTGGTTAATGGGAACTTCCTCCCAAACTGGATTCTCATATTCTGGCTGCGGGTTAGCTCTCCCACGACCTCTGCCTCGTTGGCCTGCCTCGGCCTCGCCCACGGCCTCTGCCTCGGCCTTGACCTCTTCCATGATCTAGGAATTCGATTACTTTTCTCTTCAAAACCCCTCAAATTAGCAAATCCATAATAACTTCACACAATAGCATTTATTTTATCCTTGAACCATATCACCCATTTTAAATACTCACTCAAAGCTTTTAACAATCAACCGTCATCATTCAAAGTCCAAAAATTCCAAATAACGTAATCGTTAAATATCCGAACAAAGTCTCACATACCACAAATCCCAATACATCAGAAGAAATTCAAATACAAGGAAATAACATGGTTCAACAATAACGAAATCTCAATCTCTCTTTCTGAACATAGATGTAAACAGAGTACAACAAAGCATCAATAAGATGTCCAAATCCAAGTACAAGAAACCAACTATCAAATCCGTAACAGTCCTCACTCGGATCCCTCAGATGGATCCTCCTCCTCCTACTCCTCATCGTCCTCCATCTTCATTGGTCACTTACCCCTATCCTGAACTGTCATCCTCCTGCCTCGGCTACTCTCGATGTCACTAGATAAACAGATCGTTGCCTGTCTTCTCTTGTAGCCATGAATGGTCCCATGGACTCCAAACATGTCCTCATACCCGCTCTTTGTGGGCCTCGGCCACATCTCAAAATTGTCCCAATCGAAGTCATGTGCCGGCTTGGCCCCGTTGGGCACTCCAAAATCCTGCTGCGGTTGCTGAACTGATGGTGCTGGCGGATCCTGACATCCAAAAGGCAAAGTCGGATCCTGATATAGCGAATGATACTGAACTGAAGCTGTGGAAAAGTCACACCATGCGTACGGATCATAAGCTCCTCCCTGCTGTAACCCGGGCTGGGGTGACGCATAAGCTGCTGCGGGTGTACTCGGTGTAGGTCGGACTCTCAGACGTGACGTAGGTATAGGCACAAGTGCAACCTGTGCAATAGATGGTGCAGGTGGTGAAGCTGGAGTCAACTATGGTGACGATTGATTAAATGCTGCCTGATAATTAACGTACCCTGAGGATCCCACTGGGTCAAAAAAGGGGTGAACAGATCCTCCAGACCGGTGCTCAGATGGCACTACCATCTGTGCCAAAGAAGATGAGGCAGGTCTAGGCCTCGACTGCGGTGCCTCACCTTTCGCCGATGCCTGGGTGCTCCTCGAAGATGCTGGTGAAATACCCTCAGCCAAAATAGCCTCCTGAATGAGTGCAGCCATGAACGTCTAGAAACTCCCTCGGGTACCTGTCTGCTGGTTATGATGAACTCTGGCTAGCTCCAGGGTCCGACTGTCCACCTTGATGGCATCAACTCCGTAGTCCTCTCCATAGCCTCAGCGTCTGAGATGCCCTGTCCTCTCGCTTGCCTCCAGGAGTTCCAGTACTCCATCAACGTGTTGGCCAAATTGTCTACTTTGAATGGTGGGTGGCTCTTGAAATGAAACGCCGCACTCCTAGGGTCCATCTACCACAACAACAACGTCAAATGGTCAGTCCTAAGGTCAAAATAACGTCACCATACACAACTCTGTGTCTCGGGACACTACTGACCTCCGATACACTATGCCGAGGGTCTAACTGATCCTCGCGCTAACACACTCACTCGAGTCTCGACTAAACTTGTCAGGCTCCCTGTGCATTCTGCACACTCAACCAATTACTGGATTTTCCAGTTCACAGAAATTTTCAATTTCACAACATAGTTAGGTTCTAAGTTCAAATAATCATAGATATCGTTTCACTCCACCATTACAACATCCTACTCACAACAACATCAACCCCAAGTAAATACCTTTTCAAGGCTCACAGTCAATCAATTAGTCCTGATTTGTTCAAATTAGCCCTCAATTCAACACCAGAATACATCTTACTACAACTCAATTCAACTAGCACATCTATAGCTATAACACCAAAATTTTCAAACGCTCGCAAAAATTTTCAACAATCTATTAAATCAATTTCAATTCACACTTTCAGAGATGTTCACCTCACTGGTGCCAAGTGAAAACAATTTTCAATCTCCAAAATCAGAAACTTTCTCAACCCAAAAATTTTCATTCTCAAACTTTTACAATCTCCAACTTACTTCATCCAACAATAAGTGTCAGCACTCATGCTTAACACAAAACCAGTTCAATTCAAAGCAATTCAACTTTCTTATTCCACATAAATACTGATTCCTTTCAATTCCTCAAATCACTTTCAAAATATTCACAATGTTTTCAAAACATTCAAATCATACTTAAATTGCAAGCGGGGAAACCTTTTAAACTTGAAAACGTACCTCAGGTGGTGCAGGATGGAGTAGGGTGTAAACACGAGCGAACATTTCACACGACTTTTAATTTAAAACACTTCTACGACTCGAAGTTTTCAATACACTTTGAAAATTGTTTTAAAAACCCAAAAACTGAAGCTCTGATACCACCTCTGTAACGCCCCCAACTGACCTTCCCTAATTTGGGGCCATGTTACAGTGATGTTCAGGTTTTGCGAAACATTTCTCAATTATAATAAAGCGGAAGACTTAAATAAATTAAAAGACAATTTAATAACATATAAAAAAGTACTTCGAGTCTGAGTTTTAAGAACAACATTCAAAATATTCAAAAGTGGGAAGGAATGAACAGAGCGTGTCGCAGCGTGTGTATAACATGATGGAGATATGCATATGAAGATGCATATCTCAGGATCTATAAACTTCAAAACATCTTTGCATCGCCAGCTTACACCCCTGCTCGCCCATCCTTGCCGCTCAACCTGCATATTTTAGAAATAATACGAGGGGCTGAGTACTAATGTACCCAATGTGTTGGTCCTGATTTACTAGAGTCATCGTGTTTAAACAAGAACACGAAATGCAGCGGAATGAGTTAACGTCACTTACACTTAGGTTTTCCTTTAAAGATTATTTAAGCTCAGGGATGATTAAGATTTCTTCACAGTTATACACTAGCAATATGATTGCTAGGTTTAAAAACTCGTGCGTAATAAAAAAGTAAATGAACTCGATATTTATAGTGGTTCGATCCAAACAGATCTACATCCACTCCTTAGCCGAAGCGCTAAGAATTTCACTAAGAAAGTATACGAAGTACAAGGAATCGTCTTTCCCGTGTAGTAGGACAGTGAATTTTCGACCTGGCTGCTCCACAACTATCCTCCGTTACTTCACAGTCCTTAGTCTGATTCAGCTACAGTCAAGTCAAGGGCAGGACCTTCGTAAAACTTAACTTTTGCCGACAGTGATGGGAGTTTTTATAGTTCGCTCCTGAACTTATCTGTTTTTGGCAAGATGCCGTCAGAGTCAGATCTAGTTAGAAATGACTGTTGGATGCTTCCAAGATCGAAAGGTATCCCAATGATTGAATCCTTAAAAGGAATTCAATGAAACACTTGAGTGTCAGATCTTGAATGTAGGGGACACTCGGTGGTTGAGAGCTTTAAAGATTCTTCTTATCTTTGTTAATGCTCTCGTGACTACTTTTCACTTTGTTTGTCTGAGGAATCTCTTGAGTGTGAGTTCGTGAGTAAAGTGTGAATAAAGCAGTAGTCGACTCTCATTTTTGGACTTGCCTTTTATACTTGGAGATTCAACTTTTGAATCTCCATATCCGTTAGACATAACGGTTCCTTCGTCCAAGAGTGGATTGACTTTTTCGGTCGCTTTCTGCGTCGTACAGTACTTTACGAACTACTTCTGGAAAGCTTTGTCCATTGTGTGTACTTCTGTCAGAACGGGAGTGTAGCATTCGTTGATGACTACTTCGTCTTGCTAAGTAATCTCAGAACCATCTGCTAGGCCTTTGATTGCTAAATCTCTTCTAGCGATCTGCTTTTGCTAGAATCTGTCTTCTGACGCTTCAGCAAGGTTTAGCACTCGATTCCTCTAAAATATTCTAGCAGATGCTGACTTCCTCAACATTCTGCTAATCTTCTTCCGTCTGCTAAGAGAATCCTTCTTAGCAGTCTCTTCCTTTATCATATGTTTGCTAACGCCTTAGCAAACATTCTCTTTAGCATTCTTTGATATCTGCTTGAAGTGCTTCTAGCAACCTATTCTATTACAACTCAATATTCACCCTATACAGGACATTACACGAGTTGCTAGACTATGCTAGAGTTCAGCAGTGATCGACCAAATGCTAAGGCTTTGATTCAATAAAAACTATTATAAATTTGATCCTAAGGGGAGAATCTCAAAATGATTCCCAACAATTTCCCCTTTTTTGGTGCGATCAAAACCTACTATCGATTGCTGAGACTCAGTAGATAGAAATTTGAGGGTTACAATATTTTGCTAGACAAGCTATCTCAGATTTATCCACTTAAAGTCTCTAGCAGAATGATTGGTTTTAAATAGAATTCCCCCTCAAAGAGTGCTGGGAAAAAAAAAAATTAACAATACATAAATGCTGCAAGCATGATGTGCTAGAAATCCTAGCATCTTTAAGAATAGCAGACATTCACCAATCAGTCAGCATAACAATCATATTGAAATTTTGTTTAATACACGAAAAGTGTATATCAATTGATGTGCGCACACGGAAAATCAGAAGTGGACAGAGAGATTTTGTCACGAATCTGATGATTTCATATAAATTTTGAGAATTTGAGTACAATAAAATCAAAAGACAAAACATAGAACTAAGCAAATCAGAAAGTGATCAGAAGATAAACGACCTTAGTTCTGGGCATCAGGTGGAGGTTTTGGCTTCTCAAGATCATCGACCCTTTTTATTGTTAAAGAAATGAGTTTCTCCATCCGAGCTTGATGGTCTGCTCTCTGCTTAGCTTCTAACTCCATTCTCTTCTCTAGCATGTCTTTAAGGAATTCCCTTTCCTTCCGCGCCAGCTCCTCTTTCTCTGCTTTAATCTTGGCCTCCTCAGCAATCCTTTGATCTTCCCCCTCTTTGAACGCAGCCAAAACAGAGGTGGAAAAGGATTTATGCTCGTCAAGATCAACTTTTAGAGTGACCACATTTGTCTGTACCGTCGAGACGACTTCTTCCACGTGAGTGATCTTCTCTTTGACTTGGCCAACCATTTGTTGGACTTCGATCATAGAGGAGTGAACTTCAGATACCGTGCCACGTACATCAGCAATCTCCTTGCAAACTTCTTCATCTCTTTTGGATTGTTGGATGTCGCGTTGGTGGAATGCTGTGTTGATCAGAGATGCCACAAAGGACTGAAGATTAACTTGTACCGGCTCAGCAGCAATGGGGGTATCAGGAATGATCATTTCAGTCCCTGTTTGCGCGGTAGTACACGCATCATCTCCACCATCCACGATCATTGCAGCTGATTCAAAAACTATGAGTTCCTGACCTTGAATGGTTGCAACCTCCATTCCTGAGCCAACGGGATCTGTTTTACCTTCTTCGATCACAGTTGTCATCTGATTACTCACCACAGTCTGATTTGACTCTAGAGCAGAAGCTGAGGATTCTGGTTCTGGAATTGAGGTTTCAGCTTGATTAGAATCTTTCGGAAGTGTAATCATTTCAGTGAAGCGTGGTCGCTTTGCTTCTTCTTCCTTGGCTTGTTCAATGGCATCCAGCTCCATTTGGCGTACTCGCATCTTCTCTTCGTATGCAGCTTTTCGTTGTTCATAAGCATCAACAGCACGCCTCTGACGCTTCGTTAATTGCATGTGAGCGGCAGAATGTTCATCTGGAGCGAACTGTGAAGGGGGCAGGGACACGGATGTGGAGAATTATCGGTGAGCACGAATGATCTTTAACCTCTCCAACACCTGTTTATCTGAGAATTGTTTCGTACATGGAGGTTGATCCATCCAATCATTTGCCCAAGCTTCTTCTGAACGCCAGAAGTTCAACCCTTTCAAGGCGATGATTATCATCCGTTCCTCAAAGCATAACTCATGCATTGTATAGTCATAGACTTTCCATCAAAGAAGTTCCCTTCCAAGTAGCTTGCCCTTATCGGTTGTTTCATCTTTTTCAACATAAAACACCTCGACAATGTCCCTCTTCACCTCTTCTGTGACAAATGCCGTGATCTCAACACCCCAATCACGAAGATCAACATTTAATTTGTCATTAAGGGAGACAACTACACACCATTGAGCTATTCTCCTGGAGCGAAAGAGTTTTGCAGGCAGTCCATGAAACGGAATCCTCAAAACTTCATTTTTGGCTGTGGGAAACTGTTGGAGAAACTTTGCGTCAAATACTTCATTGGATTCATTTTCAGAATCAGATCCTGAAGAGCATGTGGAATCATCTAAGGCTCCAGCAGAGGATATTTCTTCCTCTATATTCTCTTCTCCTTGTGCGCTGTCAGCAGCCGCGTCGAGTGTCTCCTGAGCAGCAGAGACTCCTTCAGCAGATTCCACTATCATAATTTTTTCAGCAACCGGTTCTTCAACTTGACTTGCGGTTACTTCTTCAGCAGAAGATCTCACAGCAGATGTTTGAGGTTCCTTTATGGCAGAGGAATTCTTAGCAGAGGTTGTTGTATCTTCGATCTGCTGTCCAGTACCTGATGACTCATCATTCTTATCTTTGGGAGGTATGGCATCTTCCACTCTTCTAGGCATGACTTCTTCTGAGCTACTACTGCCGGTAAATCCTCCAGCTGATTTGCAAATTTGTACCTGTGTGCCTCTGGAATGCTCCTTGGCAGTGAATTCACCAGAGTGGAGCATCTCATTGAACTCTCCATCAGATAGAGCTTCCTCCTCGGGTACAATATGTTCACCTTGATCAACTTCAACAGGAACAAATACTTATTTTTCTTTACCCTTAAAGACCGCAGCAGTTGCATGTGTTATCTCTGCTAGTTGCGAATCAGAGACCACTAGTGCTGACTGCTCAGCAGCTTGCTTGGCATGTCTCTCATCGTGGGTTTGCTTAACCTGTTCAAACCTTCTATCTCTGGCATCAAATTTTATCTGTGTCATGGTTTTCTGAAATTGTTTCATTTCAGCCTTCTTTTGTTCTTCAATTCTCTTTCTCTTCGTTTGTCGAATTCCTTTGAGACGTTCTTCAAGACTCTTAGAGGACAGTGGAGTGTTGTCCTCCTCCTTTTCAGCAGCTTGTTCAACAGAAGCTTTCTTCCTAGCTTCTTCGATTCATGCATGTTGCTTTTCTTGTTCCTGTGGATCGACAGTCCTGAAGAGACGTTTGCGCGTCCTTCTCCTCTCGATCATTGCAACGTCTGTGTTCTGCGCTGTTGGAATCGGTTGAGCAATCAGATCACCTAGCTCCACTATCTTCTCAAGATGCTGGAAACACTGCTATGTTTCAGCATTCTTGGTCAGTACAACCACTTCTTCAACGGTCAGGGGAGTGGCTTGCTGCAACACTTGCTCACCTAAGGAGCGTTCATCCACTTCTTCGTCAGAGGTTGGTTTGTCAGCATCCACATTCTTCTTTCCAGTCAGCTTCTTTGGTTTCTTGAAGTCCAAAGGATTGGCTTCCTTCTTTGTTACAGGAATAAAGTCAGTAGATAGCAACTTCACTCCCCGATCAACTCTAATTTGTGAACAACATCTCCAAATACTTGCTTATCTTCAAACCGAAGTTGACATTAGAAGAAAATGTCCCATCAATGGACATGTGATCATTCTTCCGAGCATGCTCTGCCCATCGCTCAAAGAAGAATTCTGCCCAATTTCCTTTAATATTATCTGTCAGAGCCATCATCACAACATACTTCTTTGCTGATAATTCAGAATATGATCCAGCATCGCACTGGAACATTTTAATCACCATTTCAGCCAAAATCTTGAAATCATCCTTTAAGGTGTTGATAGGAGTAGCAACCCTGAACGTCATCACTTGCCCCTTTCTATCTTTCAGCTTTCCAGGTTTCTTCCATGAGTTCCACCTTCTCTCCATTTCCGCGAGATCGTTCACCTTGTATTGAGAAATCCTTTCTCCATAGTTTATGAGGCCGAATATTTTTGCAAGAACCTCGACACTTACTTCAATGATGTTACCGTAGACAGAGGTTTTGAAATATTTCCTAGACTCGTCCATTACGGCCCTGGCATAGAATTCAGAAACTATATGGGGGTGAAAGTGTTTAGGTTCAGCAGAGAGATATTTTACCAACAGTTCGGAGTCGATGATTTGCATGATCCATTCCGGGATGTGTTTATTGGCGAGAGGTAAATATAGAATCCTATCCTTCATGATTTGAGCAAGATGCCTCTGTTCCTTCGTGAGTCCCGTCTGCTCTTTCTTCCGTGCTATAACAACTAGTTGGCCATACAGAATCGATTCATTAATGTCCTTCATTTTCACTATCCCAGTGTAACCGGGTGCATACCGCGCATGTAATGGCAAACCCGTAATGGGTGGGTATATGAAGGTGGGTAGTTGAAATAGAGATGTGGAGGTATTGGATTCTGGATTTTCGGTGGAGGGAGAGTTAGGGTTTGAAGGATTTGTAGCCATGGTTGAGGATTCTGAATTTTTGGATGAGGATTTTGGGAGAGATTTGAGAGAATGTGTGAGAAATTTCAGAGGGTTAGGGATTCAGATTTTTCTGTAAAGTGGGATGAGTCAAACTTTGAAGTATATTTGACTATCCTGTATGAATCCGACGATTGGGGTCAGTTGTAATCGACGGCTAGATTCAACAAGGTATGTCGTGAGAACGTACACGTTGCCACGAACGCGAGGACTGAGGATGTGGCATGTCCTGATTTGTAGCCGCCGTCTGCGCGCATTAAATGCTAATTTCTTGAAATTCAAAAATGTCCCACGTCTGAGTGGTGTAGATTAGTAGTCAAGTACATAGACTTAGTAGCCAGAGACCCTAGTCTCGAATAATGATTGCAGACTGCTGAGTAATCCCTCTCAGTAGATTATCTCACTCTCTTCAAATAAAATACTCACCACCCCTTGTCTTCTGTTTATACTGGAGTGATTATGCCTCCGATAAGACATGTACTTTATGTGACAATTTCATCCTGTGTGCAACTGCTCGGATTCTGAGAGACATGATGATCCTACGTGATCCTCCATAAATATACGTCTCTTCCATTAATTAGTGAACAAGATTCAAATGTGCTTATAAGTACCATGTATTGAGATTCTCATGGTACACCCTCCGGCTATCCTCTACTTCATATTCTTCTCTCTGTTCGAAAGAAAACTCGATTTTTCTTCTAAAAATATGGATTTTGCTTCCACACTCTTCGTACCAAGAAATTAGGTCCTTTGCGAGTCTGGCCTGTATTCGGAGCATGAAGCAAACTACATGGTGGCTGAGACAGTGATGTCCAGCATTCACCATAATGGTCTTGGAAAGTTCGTTAGTGTCACTCCTTACTGCTTCCAGAGGACGTACTTGCGGAATTTCCTCCAAACTTGCGATTCTGAGGGGGATGCCATTTATGGCTCTTTCCAGAATCAATTGATCAAATGGACTCCAGAATCATTCGCTTCTGACTTCAACCTTCCTAGTGGTCCATTATCTGTAATGGATTATCTTAAGACAGAGACGGCGCCAGAATGGACGGCATGGGAGAAATGGAGGGATTCTCCTTTGTTTGAATTTTCTCCTACTCCCTCTGCATATGGTCTTCAGACCAAATATAGGGTCATCTTTCACATCGTTAGCGGCATGATTGTCGGCGAGGATCCTCATGACATGACTTTTAATCGGGAAATATGGAAGGCAATGATGGCCTTTGATGACAAGGCGGAGGTAGATTGGGCATCCTTCGTCTTCCAAGGTGTGCGGAAGTGTGTGCGAGGCTATCCGAATTAACCTCTTCCTTATGGGATGCAGCTTAGCTGGCTGCTCGAGCAGAGGTTTTCGGACCTTGCTGTTGGCCCTTCCAACCTCAGGGGGACTGACTTCTACCCATTCCGGCCCCTTCCGCTGTATTGACTGCTTATTTTCTTTAAGGCCCTTGTAATTTCATTTCCCTTTTTCTGTTTTTGTATCTGTATATATATATGTATATGAAATGACAAGTGTTTCCATTTTAAATGACTCGTAGTCTGATCATGACATATTCTTCGATCCTTGACAAGCTCACTTTACTTCATCCATATATTGATTCAAAGTATCGATAACGAATTCAGATAACTTAGCAGAGTACAATCCCAAATGATAGTCTTGGCTTACTGCTGAGTAGATTTTTAATGAGAACTTAGCAGAGTGTGCATCTCTGCTAAAGTCCTAGCAGCTTGATCATCTTAGCACCTAGATCAACTCTGCTGATTACTTAGTGTAATCCGTGTCCCAATCTCTAGCAGAAATTGCTATTCTTTTGGATGTAAGGTCCAACGGTTGGGGGAGTTTTTGAAAAGGAATAGATCGACGGCTTAGGATTAGTACGTCCTTTCGTACATCCTCCCATGCTCCGAGAAAAGTGTGAACGTGTCTGATGTGGCTCCTTTTCACTCGTCGCAGCCGTCTACGCGCATTAAATGCACCTTATTGGGTCTTGTCAATCTTAAATTGAATATCCCCGCTTTGAACTTTGATACAACAGATATCAAGCATCACGGTAGAGCTGATTTGATTTCCATGCAGATATGACGATCCCTCTATTTGTTTCATTTCGAATTCCGAGAGATGAATCATCATGACCTTTCAAGAGATTTCCAATCGGTGATAATTACTAAGCAATGACTATTCTCTCTATAAATAGCCTGCTTGCGATAAACCTTAATATCACAAGTTATCTGATCTACATATTCCTCCATAACTTCCTTTCCAAATCCTTTCAAAAAAAATGGATTCTCCGGGACAATCCCTAGAGGTGCGCCGCAACCAGATTCTTCATGAATCTGGTTTATATTCATATTACAATGAAGATTATGCTGTGGCTGAGAATGTCATGGAGAAGATGAACAGGTGCGGGTTGACGCAGTTTGTCACCGCCACCCCACGCCTCTATCATGGGGATCTTCTTTGAGAGTTCATCGAGGATTGCATTGTTGAGGAAGGTGTCATTTACGGGTCCTTCCACGGCAAGCTTGTCTGTTGGTCGCCTGACTACTTCGCTCGTTATTTCAGCCTTCCCAGGGGTCCAATCTTGATGTTGGATTACCGAACGGCAGAGGTGGCCCCAGAATGGACATCATGGCTGAAGTGGCAACGCTCTGCCAGGTTTGAGTTTTCCCCTTATGCTTCAGCGTCTGGTCTGCAGACTCCATATAGGGTGATGTTCCGCATCGCCCACAACATGCTGTTGGGAGAAAGTTTAGACGACCTCTCCTTCTCAAGGGAAGTATGGCAGACCATGATGTCCATTGATGATGAGGTTGAGGCTGACTGGGCGGGCTTCATCTTCAGCGACGTTCAAGATTGCGTTCAACTTTATCCCTCGGTGCCTCTGCTAAATGGGATGCAGCTCAGCTAGCTGCTGGAGCAGAGATTTCCTGAGATAGCAGAAGGCCGGTCCAACCTTCTGGGAGCTGACTTCTTCCCGTACAAGCCTCGTTCCCCCTAAAAAAATAAGCTGTTGGTGTTTTTGCTATCCCCCATCCCTTTTGTAAATGAAGTTTCAAGTAATGAAATAAATTTTCTCTTCTCGATAGTTGTGCATCTGAGCTTTATTCCATATATATATATCCAACCGCAAAGCACTTATCTTCATACTCTCGTCAATTTATCAAGATTATTTTTAAACAGGAAATATATGAACCTTTAAAGTCTGATCTACAACTTTTGACATTTGTTGTATAATCAACAGTTGTCTGCTTAGCAACCTCTTCACTAGCAGTTTTTCTATAGTAGCAAGCTTTTCTCAGCAGACGAATTCAGCACTCAATAAACATATGCTAGAAGAAATCCAATAAATTCAGAAAGAATGAAAGTAGAATTTCATTCATCTATAGCATTGTCTAACTCCATGAGACCCAATTTTATGCAAAGCTCTTTGAATCTGATCTCCGCTAGAGGCTTTGTGAAGATATCAGCAATTTGGTCTTCAGTGCATATGTAACGAACGTCAATGTCCTTCTTCTCTTGATGATCTCTGATGAAGTGGTGACGAATGTCAATGTGCTTAGTCCTTGAATGATGGACTGGGTTCTTCGTGGTGCAAATTGCACTGTTGTTGTCACAATAGATTTGCACACATTCTGGAGAAATCCCATAGTCCTGCAATTGTTGCCTTATCCATAAGATTTGCGAGCAACAACTAGCAGCTGCAACATACTCTGCTTCGGTGGTTGACGTTGCTACCGAATGTTGCTTTTTGCTGAACCAACTTATTAGCTTGTTTCCAAGAAATTGACATGTGCCACTGGTGCTCTTTTTATCGATCTTGCATCCTCCGAAGTCTGAATCCGAATATCCACTTAGTGCTAGGCTATCGGATCTTGGATACCAAATTCCCAATCCTTCTGTGTACTTCAAATATCTCACAATCCTCTTGGCAGTATCAAGATGAGTCTTGTTTGGATTGGCTTGATATCTCGCACATAGACCAACGACATATGATATATCTAGTTTGCTTGCCGTGAGGTATAACAACGAACCAATTATACCCCTATAGAGAGTGGGATTCACCACTTCTCCTTCCTTCTCAAGAACGGCAATGCACGTGGTGCTGATTGGAATTCTTAAGCTCTTAGTCTTCTCTGGACAATACTTCGCAATCAAGTCGCGAGTATACTTCTTCTGATGAATAAAGATTCCTTCCTGGACTGCTGGACTTGCAATCCGAGAAAGTATGACATCTTTCCCATCATACTCATTTGAAAATTGCTGGTCATGAGTTTGGAAAATTTATCACATAATTCTTAATTTTTCGATCCGAAAATAATATCATCGACATATATTTGTACCAGCAGAATACTTGCTCCATCTTCGATGCGAAAGAGAGTCTGATCAATTCTCCCTTTCTTAAATCCATTAGCTAGTAAGAACTTAGATAAAGTCCCATACCATGCTCTCGGTGCTTGCTTCAAACCGTACATAGCTTTCTTGAGCCTATAGACCTGGTTTCCTTGCTCTAAGCCTGGTGGTTGTTCAACATAGACTTCCTCCTTGAGCTCACCATTTAAAAAGGCACTTTTTACATCCATTTGCATCACATCGAATTCGTGGTATGCAGCATACGCAAGAAATAGTCTGATTGCCACTAGCCTTGCTACTGGAGCAAAGGTCTCATCATAATCTATGCCTTCACATTGTCTATATCCTTTGGCCACGAGTCGTGCCTTGTTCCTGACTAGTAGGCCTGTCTCGTCCTTTTTGTTTTTGAACACCCATTTAGTGTCTATAACACTTTGATGTTTTGGCCTATCTACTAGCTCTCACACATTGTTTCGTGTGAATTCAGCAAGCTCCTCTTGCATAGCGTTCACCCAATCTGGATCTAGTAAAGCTTCTTCAACTTTCTTGGGCTCTTCATGAGAAATGTAGCATGCTAACATCGCATTCCCTTGTCTCGTCAAAATAGGATCATTGACATTTCCTAGAATATCTTCAAGAGGATGAGTGCGCAACCATGTTGGTCTGACTGGTCTGGCAGCATTTCCTTCCCCTGCGCGATCATCGTCTGGTACAATGTTCTCCGCAGCACCCTCCTGGTGTGTAGGGTTTTCCCGTGAACCGAATCACCAAAACCAAACTGAACCGGATCGATTTATGGATATTGTGCATAATTAAATACAAGATAAAACCTAGCATGCTCCTATGAATTTAATTCTCAGAATTGTGGATTGAGGAATTACCGTTATTCCGTATTGTCTGAACCGATCTTTCACATTTGAATTTCCAACTTCAATTCAACCACGCGATCCGATTTAATCTGCAGAAGCAGAAATTAGTAATCTAATTTCTTAGAAAAAATTGAAAACAAAGAGAGAAGAAAAGAGAAATTTGTTCTCCAGATTAGATCTTCAGGGCTGTGTCCCAATGCTGCTCATATCTGCTACTGGTGAGGATTCCACAGATCTGTGTTGTAGGCCGGAGAAGAAAAATCCTTCTTCTCCCCTCTACAAGCGCCGCCCACTCTCTCTCTGCCTCTAGGGTTTCACTGATTTGAATGTGTTCAATAGTGGCTAGGGTTTCCAGAGAGAATGGTCTATTTATAGACCCAGGGTTTTATCCCTAATGGGCTACTAGGCCCTTTTTCAGCATATTTAATTGGGTCAGTCCTGGGACTTAATGCAAATAATAAAGTGGGCCTATAATTAATTAATTCCCATGTCCACAACCCAGGACATAATTAATTAATTAATATTAATTCTTTTTCACCACAAAATTAATAATGACCTACCCCTTTATTACCACGTTATGAGAACGGGCTGCATTAATTGAGAATCCCCATATTTAAGGTTACCGAACATCCATTAATTAATCGGAGCCTCTGACAAGCTCTAACTACAATTAATTAATATCTTATTATTCCTGAGTAGTACCACTCAATCCTTATCACTCGTGCCTGAACTTAATCAGCCTGCAGGACTTTGGCACGATGAATGTTATTGAGTTTCTCAGGGAATGTCCCCATCCTATTACTCGGATATGGTTACCTAAACCCAGTCTCAGGCGGTACTACACGAACTGTTGTTACCCAAGATGCGGATATACGAGTACGTTACTTAGGCTCTCCACCATGGCAAGTCAAAACAACAGTCAATCCGTGCAAACCCCTGAACCTTCGTTAGGGTTTGGACTCAATCAATATAACGAGATCTTGTATTTGCTGATGTCAGACAGACGAGTAAATATCACTGCAGTCCATCAATACGCCACCTCTGTGTACGAGCATGTCAAGTAACCAAGACAGACTACTTATTCCGACAATGCCGCAGCCATCCGGACAGACGTATCCTCATATGCTGTCTCGGCTGTGATCAGGTTTATGTCTCACTAGGTCAAGTGATCATACTGTCTTCTGCAATCTACAAAACTCTGTATGATCGTCCCTATCGGTGAGACAAGAGGATACCATTGTTCATACATGTAAGATTGTTAACAGATAGGAGAAATAAACCGTCGTATACTCATTATAATAAATGCTTTCAGTATACAAAACCCATCAATCTCCCACTTATACTCAAAGCATAACTAAGCTATTACAGAGTATACAGTCCGTCTATCTAGTCTGCTGTCTCTTTAACCACTGTCAGTGGTCGGCATCCACCTCAGACCCAGCTCACGAATATGTCTTTCGTAAACTTTCTGCGGCAAGCTCTTTGTAAATGGATCAGCAAGATTGTCAGTAGTGTCAATCTTCTTAATTTGCACATCGCCCCTCGATACGATTTTTCGTATGATATGGTACTTTCCCTCTATGTGTTTGCTTGCCCAGTGAGACCGCGGTTCCTTTAAGTTTGCCACTGCACCAGAGTTATCACAATAAATTGTGATGCTCTTCGGCAAACTCGGGATCACGCCCAACTCTAAAAGGTAGTTCCTGAGCCATACCCCCTCTTTCGAGGCGTCGGAGGCGGCGACATATTCCGCCTCCATGGTGGAGTCAGCATTGCATTTCTGCTTTGAGCTCCTCCAAGATACAGCTCCACCTCCCAGGGTAAACACATATCCTGAGGTCGATTTATTCTCATCCTGGTCCCCTTGGAAATCCGAATCTGTATAACCCACAGGGCACAAATTCTCACTTTGATAAACTAGGCAGAAATTCCTAGTTCTCTTCAAGTACTTGAGGATGTGCTTTACAACAGTCCAGTGCGCCTGTCCAGGGTTAGACTGATATCTTGCAACCATGCCAACGGCATAACAGATATCTGGCCTGGTACACAACATCGCATACATGAGGCTACCCACTGCCGAAGCATATGGTACAAGACTAATCTCATCTTTCTCCCGCTGTGTCTGAGAACACTGCCCACTAGAAAGATGAATGACATGTCTGAAAGGTAGCAAGCCTTTCTTGGTGAGTTGCATGCTGAACCGGGCTATCACAGTATCCACATAGGATGCCTGGGATAAGCTCAACATTCTTCTCTTACGATCTCGTAAGACCTTAATCTCAAGAATGTAGCCAGCTTCTCCCAGATCCTTCATTTGGAACTGTTCGGATAACCAAGCCTTGATTTCCGACATCACTCCCTCATTATTTCCAAATACGAGAATGTCATCAACGTATAGTGCAAGGAAGACCACGCTCCCACTGACACAAAGTCGGTAAACACAACTTTCGTTTTCCAACTGTGCAAATCCATAAGATTTAATCACATCGTTGAAACGTAAGTTCCACGACCTTGAAGCTTGCTTAAGTCCATATAAGGACTTCCTAAGCTTCCAGAAAAAATGTTCTTCGCCCTTGCTTATGTAACCCTCGAGTTGCTGCATAAAGATGTCCCTACCTTCTTCAAGGTAACCGTTTAGAAAAGCGGTTTTGACATCCATCTGCCAGATCTCGAGGTCCATATGCGCAGCTATGGCAAGGAGTATCCAGATGGATTTGAGCATGGCTACGGGTGAAAATGTTTTGTCATAGTCAATGCCCTTTTTCTTACTATAACTCTTTGCCACCAGCCTGGCTTTAAAAGCCGTGATCTTTCCATCCGCCCCTGTCTTTCTCATGTATACCCATTTGCACCCTATGGTCCTAAAGCCATCCGACAAATCAGTTTTCTGGTATACATCCATAGCAGTTTTGGATTCAATTTCAGAATCCATGGCGACACGCCATTTGGCAACATCCTTGTCCTGCACTGTCTCTTCGTAAGTCAGTGGGTCAGAGTCCTCATGTCCGTCTTCCGGGCTCATGTCCAAAGACTCACCCACAAACATGTACCTTTTTGGCTGGAAAATAACTATCCCACTGCAACGAGGCATCGATGCCGTGTCACTAGTAGGTGCAGTAACTTGTGGTCCTGCACCTTGCACTGAATAACGTGTCTGTGGTGCTGAACCTCTCACAGGTGCACCCACATCTACAAATTCCCCTTCCCTTGGAATTGCATTCTCGTTTTCAATTTTTTGAAGAACAATATCACTCCTTGACTTGTGATTACTCACATACTCGTCCTCCAAGAATCTAGCATTGGTGCTAACAACGACTCTTTGACTCTCAGGACAGTAAAAGTAACCACCTTCCGTTTACCTGGGATACCCTATGAACAACATTACTTTTGACCTGCTTTCTAACTTATTAGGTTCCTTCGACAGTAAGTGTGCCGGACAGCCCCATACTCTGAACTTGCACAAACTAGGTTTGCGACCAAGGAAGAGCTCAGAAGGCGTCTTAGGAATTGATTTAGAATGCACCACATTAAGCACGTAAGCTGTTGTTTCCAATGCGTAGCCCCAAAACAAAATTGGTAAGTTTGCATAACTCATCATTGATCTTACCATCTCTAGAAGAGTCCTATTTCTTCTTTCAGCTACACCATTTTGCTGGGGAGTACGCGGTGCAGTCCACTGGGATGTAATCCCATTTTCTGACAAATATTGCAGGAACTCGTTACCAAGGTATTCGCCACCGCGGTCAGATCGCAGTGACTTGATAGTTTTCCCGGCCTTCTTTTCTACTTTAGCCTTGAACTCTTTGAATTTCTCAAAGCATTCAGACTTGTAGCGAAGCAGGTAAATGTATCCGTCCCTTGAGTAATCGTCAATGAAAGTGACGAAGTACTCGTACCCTCCATGAGCCTGCGTGGACATCAGTCCACATAAGTCAGAATGGATCAATTCCAACACTTCCTCTGCTCGAGACTGACTAGCCTTGAAAGGCCTAGTTGACATCTTGCCCACGATGCAGGATTCGCAGACTTGATAAGGTACAACCCGGGCTAAGTCCAATGTACCGTCATCTGCAAGTCTCTGAATCCGCTTCAAGCTGATGTGACCCAGTCTCAAGTGCCAGAGATATGTAAGATCCTCATCAGAAGAAGTAAGTTTTCTCTTTCTAGAATTATCAATTACGGATGAATTACATGCAATATAAAGGACATGTTTTGATCGAAGTAACATAGAGATTGTAAATCAACATCCCATAACGGATAACATTGTTACTATCAATGATAAAATCATAAATAACAAATATCCATAAAAGTTGATAAAATTTGTCCTGCCGATAAATCACGGCCCACAAATGATCTCTCAAATGTACTTAATTCATCAAAAGAATAAAGAAAAGAAAACTCCATGAAGCTCCGTCATAGGATGTTGCCTTCATCAGGTTTGGTATCTTCTTGCCATAATTCACCAGCCTTGTCGGCACGGTCTCCTGCAAAGTACAACAACATGATCAACAAGTCAGTGCTTACAGCTCTAGAAGAGCAAGAACGGACTCTAATCATGCATACAGTTATACATGCAAATGGCATACCTTGTCTAGCTTTGTTGGCTTGACAATCTTTCCTCCAATGTCCTTTCTTACCACACCCGAAGTACCTGTCCCTGTCAGTCGCCACCTTAGGCTTTTTCCCAACCCCACCATCCTTCACTGGTGTTTTCTTCGCCCACTTCTTAATCCCCTTTTTGTGCTTCATACTTTTCGGTACAACAGAGAGACTACCAGAAGTAGCCAAGGCAACCTTCTGAGGGTTCATGACTGATTCTGCTGCCATCAAGTCATTGAGCAACTTGTTAAGAGTATACTCTTTCTTGTTCTTGACAACATTCAGCCTTAAACTCTCAAAGGACTTGGGTAGAGAGTTCAGTATGATATCGACCTTAGCCTCAGCATCGATACCTCCACCATGCACAGTTAGCTCATCCATGAGGTGAGTCATGGTAACTACGTGCTCTCTCACTGAGGTGCCATCAGTCATTTTCTTACTCATGATTTCTTTGATGAGATTGAACTTGACGGCTCTATCAGTTTCCCCATAGGCCGCCTCCAGACTCGTCATGATGTCATAGGCATCCCTATGGTGCTGATGTTGTTGCTGCAAGACTTTCGACATAGTGGTCATCATGTAGCACTTGACTACATTGTTCGATTTCTCCCACTTGTTATAAAAGTCTATATCCATTTGATTGGATTCAGCAGTTGGCACTTCGGGACTAAGTACTTGTAGAACGAACATATGTTCTTCTGCAATCAGGAGGCACTCGAGATTGCGCTTCCATTCCAGGAAGTTCGGACCAGTTAGAGTGTTTTGTGCGAGAATATTGATGACATTAGACATATACATATTTGAAACAATAAAGAATCTTAAATAAGAACATACATGTAGAACTTCGAAAACAAATGCATTGAAAACCTTTTAATAAATCAAATACAAATGTTTTCCACTAATTGCCCAAGAGTTCCCACCGCAAGCTACACTCGTAGACGTTTACGATGTCACCCTCAACCAGAACTTCGGGTTTTAAGCCCCAATCCATTTAATTTCACTACCATGGCAGGAAGCTTTTGACACTAGAAATTAATAATTAGTGAAAACCTTAGACCAAGCCATCTCTCA
The DNA here is from genome assembly GCA_026898455.1 of Plectranthus barbatus. Taxonomy (NCBI): domain Eukaryota; kingdom Viridiplantae; phylum Streptophyta; class Magnoliopsida; order Lamiales; family Lamiaceae; genus Plectranthus; species Plectranthus barbatus. The sequence goes on along the minus strand of JAPKLW010001966.1, from coordinate 27,966 downwards.
AGAACAGGGATGCAATTCTTGCATTATATTCTAAGATGTTTCTAGGCAATTAACCACAAATTTAACTCCAACCAAAAGAGACAATTTAGCATGGCACGTAACCATACCGCACAGCTTTTAAAGCTTTGGTTATCTATAATTTAAATCAATCCTAGAATACTTGTGAAAGAGATCTACGCAAGCTACACTCGTAGACGTTTATGATGGGTTTTGTATACAGAAAGAATTTATTATAATGAGTATACAACGGTTTATTTCTCCTATCTGTTAACAATCTTACGTGTATGAACAATGGTATCCTCTTGTCTCACCAATAGGGACGATCATACGGCGTGTTGTAGATCACAGAAGACAGTATGATCACTTGACCTAGTGAGACATAAACCTGATCACAGCCGAGACAACGTATGAGGATATGTCTGTTCGGATGGTTGCGGCATTGTCGGAATAAGTAGTCTGTCTTGGTTACTTGACATGCAGGTACGCAGAGGTGGCGTATTGATAGACCGCAGTGAGATATATTCGTCTGTCTGACATCATCGAATATAAGATCTCGTTATATTGATTGAGTCCAAACCCTAACTAAGGTTCAGGGGTTTGCACGGGTTGACTGTTGCTTTGACTTGCCATGGTGGAGAGCCTAAGTAACGTGCTCGTATATCCGCATCTTGGGTAACAGCAATTCATGTAGTACCGCCTGAGACTGGGTTTAGGTAACCATATCCGAGTAATAGGATAGGGACTTTCCCTGAGGAGCTCAATAACATTCATCGTGTCAAAGTCCTGCAGGCTGATTAAGTTCAGGCACGAGTGATAAGGATTTAGTGGTACTACTCAGGAATAATAAGATATTAATTCATTGTAGTTAGAGCTTGTCAGAGGCTCCGATTAAGTAATGGATGTTCGGTAACCTTAAATATGAGGATTCTCAATTAATGCAACCTGTTCTCATAACGTGGTAATAAAGGGGTAGGTCAGTATTAATTCTGTGGTGAAAAAGAATTAATATTAATTAATTAATTGTGTCCTGGGTTGTGGACATGAGAATTAATTAATTTATAGGCCCACTTTATTATTTGCATTAGGTCCCAGGTCTGGCCCAAATAAATATGCTGAATTGAGCCCAGGAGCCTATTAGGGATAAAACCCTAGGTCTATAAATAGACAGCTCTCTCTCATAAGTCATAACAAAGTTGAAAAACCCTAAACCTAAGAGAGAGAGAAAGGGGCGCCATTTTCGAGAGAAAGAGGAGGAGAATTTCGATTCTGGTCCTGCTCAAGCCACAGATCTACGGAGTCCACACCAGTAGTAGATCTGAACATCATTAGGACACAGCCCTGAAGATCTGATCTAGAGAACAAGATTTTCCTTTCTTCTTCTTTGTTATTTCCGATTTTATCTTAGAAATTAGATCTCTAATTTCTGATTCCGCAGATTAAATTGGAGTGTGTGGTTGAATTCAAATTGGAAATTCAAACGCAAAAGATCGGTTCAGACTCGACGGAATAACGGTAATTCCTCAATCCACAATTCTTGTAATTAAATTCATAGTAACATGCTAGGGTTTATCTTGTATTTAATTATGCACAATGCCCATAAATCGATCCGGTTCAAATTGGTTTTGGTGATTCGGTTCACGGGAAAACCCTACAATTGGTATCAGAGCCAGGTTCTTGATTTATGGCTCTTTTGTGTATAATTAAATTCAATATGCATGTATGTATTAATTTATTGTTGTGGATAGTTTTTGTTCATCGTGGCAACCCGTGTGATTCAGCCCGTGGTAGTTTATCCGTGTAGGGCTGAATTATTTTTGTAAAATCACGAGAAAATCCGTGATTAGTGTAGATTTGAAAATTGTAATAGAATAGTTGTTCTGTAATTTTTCAAATTTATTTGGACGGGTCGAGGACGAAGAACGAAGACGGAGCCGGTGAAGGGCGACGCAAGGTGGCGACAGGCGGCCGCGCGCGCGTGCGGTTGCGGACGGTGGTGCAGGGCCGCGCACGACGCGGGCGACGGTGCGCGGTAGCGCGCGTCGCGGGCAGCCGGGCGGCGGGCGCATGGCAGCGGTGCCGGGGGCCTGCGCACGCGAGGCGGTCGGCTGTGGGGCGGCGACGGTCAATGGCGATAGTGGCTGTCGTCGGCTGTTGCTGTCCCTGCGACGGTGGCTCGTGTTTTGGTGGTTTGTGCAATCCTGTGTAAACCCTAGGGTTTGCATTAGCTTTAGGGAAAATCATCAGATCACAAAAGCCTAAATCCCAAAAGATTTGGTGAATCAAGATCTGGAGGCCCTGGAAGATTTGGAAAGATTCGAAAAAGATTTGGAATTATCCAAATTAGTTTCAAATTCAAATTGTAATAGATAGAATTTATTTTTCTATTTTTATGGGGCCACGAGAAATTTTTGTTTGCCTTTATTGTCCTCGTATGATATGTGATTTATTTATGTGCGCAATTAAGCATGTGTAGATAATCGGAAAAGCATGATTTATCACTTTTATTATTTACAACTTTCCAAGCATGCTTATGTGATTAATTTCTTGTTGGATTATATTTTGGGAATTTTTGGGCTTTTATTATTACATGCAAAAATTTGGGAAATATAATGACAAAGAAATTATGTGTGCGCATAAAGAAACCTTTTAAAAGAAAAATACTAAGCAGATGTTATAATTAAAATCAATAGACCTCCACAAAGCGGTCCTAGGCTGTAAGTGTATCTCTCGTTCTAGTAAACGTCTACGAGTGTAGCTTGCTAGTTCCTAGAGGTGCATGGGTACGGTTGTTGGGATTTCTAGACAAACAATTTAAATCATGTGAATAGTGAGAGAGTTTTGCGTAAACGTCTACGAGTGCAGCTTGCGTAGATCTCTTTCACAAGTATTCTAGGATTGAATTAAATTATAGATAACAAAAGCTTTAAGGGTTGTGCGGTATGGTTACGTGCCATGCTAAACTGTCTCTTTTGGCCAGAGTTAAATTTGTGGTTAATTTCTTAGAAGCATCTTAGAATAGAATGCAAGAATTGCATCCCTGTTCTTGAGAGATGGCTTGGTCTAAGGTTTTCACTAATTATTAATTTCTAGTGTCAAAAGCTTCCAGACATGGTAGTGAAATTAAATGGATTGGGGCTTAAAACCCGCAGTTCTGGTTGAGGGTGACATCGTAAACGTCTATGAGTGTAGCTTGCGGTGGGAACTCTTGGGGAATTAGTGGAAAACATTTGTATTTGATTTATTAAAAGGTTTTCAATGCATTTATTTTCGAAGTTCTACATGTATGTTCTTATTTAATATTCTTTATTGTTTCAGATATGTCTATGTCTAATGTCATCAATATTCTCGCACAAAACACTCTAACTGGTCCGAACTTCTTGGAATGGAAGTGCAATCTCGAGTACCTCCTGATTGCAGAAGAACATATGTTCGTTCTGGAAGTACTTCGTCCCGAAGTGCCAACTGCTGAATCCAGTCAAATGGATATAGACTTTTATAACAAGTGGGAGAAATCGAACAATGTAGTCAAGTGCTACATGATGACCACTATGTCGAAAGTCTTACAGCAGCAACATCAGCACCATAGGGATGCCTATGACATCATGACGAGTCTGGAGGCAACCTATGGGGAAACTGATAGAGCCGTCAGGTTCAATCTCACGAGGGAAATCGTGAGTAAGAAAATGACTGATGGCACCTCAGTGAGAGAACACGTAGTTACCATGACTCACCTCATGGATGAACTAACTGTGCATGGTGGAGGTATCAACGCTGAGGCTAAAGTCGATATCATACTGAACTCTCTACCCAAGTCCTTTGAGAGTTTTAAGCTGAATGTTGTCATGAACAAGAAAGAGTATACTCTTAACGAGTTGCTCAATGACTTGATGGCAGCGGAATCGGTCATGAACCCTCAGAAGGTTGTCTTGGCCACTTCTGGTAATCTCTCTGCTGTACCAAAAGGTATGAAGCGGAAGAAAGGGATTAAGAAATGGGCCAAGAAGACACCTGTGAAGGATGGTGGGACTGGGAAAAAGCCTAAAGTGGCGACTGAAAGGGACAGGTGCTTCAGGTGTGGTAAGAAAGGACACTGGAGGAAAGATTGTCAAGCCAACAAAGCTGAACAAGGTATGCCATTTTGCATGTATAACTGTAAGCATGATTAGAGTCCGTTGTTGCTCTTCTGGAGCTGTAAGCACTGACTTGTTGATCATGTTGTTGTACTTTGCAGGGGACCGTGCTGACAAGGCTGGTGAGTGATGGCAAGAAGATAGCAAACTGGATGAAGGCAACGTCTTAGGATGGAGTTTCATGGAGTTTTCTTTTCTTTATGTTTTGATGAATTAAGTACATTTGAGAGTTTATTTGTGGGCCGTGGTTTATCGGCAGGACAAATTTAATCAACTTTTATGGATATTTGTTATTTGTGATTTTATCATTGGTAGTAACAATATTATCCGTTATGAAATGTTGATTTACAATCTCTATGTTACTTCGATCAAAACATATCCTTTATATTGCATGTAATTCATCCGTAATTGATAATCCTAGAAAGAGAAAACTTACTTCTTCTGATGAGGATCTTACATATCTCTGGCACTTGAGACTGGGTCACATCAGCTTGAAGCGGATTCAGAGACTTGCAGATGTCGGTACATTGGACCTAGTCCGGGCTGTACTTTATCAAGTATGTGAATCCGGCATCGAGGGCAAGATGTCAAATAGGCCTTTCAAGGCTAGTCAGTCTCGAGCAGAGGAAGTGTTGGAATTGATCCATTCTGACTTATGTGGACCGATGTCCATGCAGGCTCGTGGAGGGTACGAGTACTTTGTCACTTTCATTGATGACTACTCAAGGTACGTATACGTTTACCTGCTTTGCTACAAGTCTGAATGCTTTGAGAAATTCAAAGAGTTCAAGCCTGAGGTAGAAAAGAAGGTCGTGAAAACTATCAAGTCGCTGCGATCTGAACGCGACGACGAATACCTCGGTAACGAGTTCCTGCAGTATTTGTCAGAAAATGGGATTGCATACCAGTGGATTTCACCGGGTACTCCCCAGCAAAATGGTGTAGCTGAGAGAAGAAATAGGACTCTTCTAGAGATGGTAAGATCATTGATGAGTTATGCAAACTTACCAATTTCGTTTTAGGGCTACGCATTGGAAACATCAACTTACGTGCTTAATGTGGTGCCTTCTAAATCAGTTCCTAAGACGCCTTCTGAGCTCTTCCTTGGTCGCAAACCTAGTTTGTGCAAGTTTAGAGTATGGGGTTGTTCGGCACACGTACTGTCGAAGGAACTTGATAAGTTAGAAAGCAGGTCAAAAGTAATGTTGTTCATAGGGTATCCCAGGTAAACGAAAAGTGGTTACTTTTACTGTCCTGAGAGTCAAAGAGTCGTTGTTAGCACCAACGCTAGATTCTTGGAGGACGAGTATGTGAGTAATCACAGGTCAAGGAGTGATATCGTTCTTCAAGAAATTGAGAACGAGAATGCAATTCCAAGGGAAGGGGAGCGTGTAGATGTGGGTGCACCTGTGAGAGGTACAACACCACAGACACGTTCTTTAGTACAAGGTGCAGGACCACAACCTACTGCACCTACTACTGACATGGCACCGATGCCTCGTCGTAGTGGGAGATTTATTTTCCAGCCAGAAAGATACATGTTCGTGGGTGAGTCTTCGGACTTGAGCCCGGAAGACGGAAATGAGGACTCTGACCCACTGACTTACGAAGAGGCAGTGCAGGACAAGGATGTTGCCAAATGGCGTGTCGCCATGAATTCTGAAAATGAATCCATAACTGCTATGGATGTATACCAAAAAACTGATTTGCCGGATGACTTTAGGGCCATACGGTGCAAATGGGTATACAAGAGAAAGAAAGGGGCGGATGGAAAGATCACAGCTTTTAAAACCTGGCTGGTGGCAAAACGTTATAGTCAGAAAGAGGGCATTGACTATGACGAAACCTTTTCACCCGTAGCCATGCTCAAATCCATCCGGATACTCCTTGCCATAGCTGCGCATATGGACCTCGAGATTTGGCAGATGGATGTCAAAACCGCTTTTCTAAACCGTTACCTTGAAGAAGGTAGGGACATCTATATGCAGCAACTCGAGGGTTACATAAGCAAGGGCGAAGAACATCTTGTCTTGAAGCTTAGGAAGTCCTTGTATGGACTTAAGCAAGCCTCAATGTCGTGGAACTTACTTTTCAACGATGTGATTAAATTCTATGGATTTGCACAGTTGGAAAACGAAAGTTGTGTTTACCGACATTGTGTCAGTGGGAGCGTGGTCTTCCTTGCACTATACGTTGATGACTTACTCCTATTTGGAAACAACGAGGGAGTGATGTCGGAAATCAAGGCTTGGTTATCCGAACAGTTCCAAATGAAGGATCTGGGAGAAGCTGGCTACATTCTTGGGATTAAGGTCTTAGGAGATCGTAAGAGATGAATGTTGAGCTTATCCCAGACATCCTATGTGGATACTGTGATTGCCCGATTCATCATGCAACTCGCCAAGAAAGGCTTGCTACCTTTCAGACATGGCGTTCATCTTTTTAGTGGGCAGTGTCCTCAGACACAACGGGAGAAAGATGAGATGAGTCTTGTACCATATGCTTCGACAGTGGGTAGCCTCATGCATGCGATGTTGTGTACCAGGCCAGATATCTGTTATGCCGTTGGCATGGTAACAAGATATCAGTCTAACCCTGGACAGGCGCACTGGACTGCTGTAAAGCACATCCTCAAGTATTTGAAAAGAACTAGGAATTTCCGCCTAGTTTATCAAAGTGAGGATTTGTGCCCTGTGGGTTATACAAACTCGGATTTCCAAGGTGACCAGGATGAGAAGAAATCGACCTCAGGATATGTGCTTACTGATAACTCTCTTAAAGAGTTATTATTTTATGTTGAACTTAGTTAATTACGTCTTAGAATAGTCTTGTTTTATAGGATAAATGGTATAATATAGGTTATTTGGTTATTATATTAAGTTTAGGTATATTATGATGTATTGTGTTAATTATGAGTTTTTGCGAAAAGAATTGTTTGAATAGTATCACAGGTCTCATAATGCTGGAGCATGACAAGAGCAAGAATGATTGATATGATGTCGCAGCATAGGAGCAGCATGGCCAAAACTCCAATGAGGAATATCCTGGACCACAGCAGACAGGATCTCAGCACTTTTCAGATCTTGTCCCAAAATTAGGACACGTGTCACCCAGGAGAACTGTCAGAACTGGGAGGCATATTGAGGAGCCACGTGTAAGGCTTGGATGAAGCTGAAAGGAGACAAGGGAGATATTTTGAGAAAAGACAGAGAGGACAAGGATACAACAACATTGAGAGAATACGAGTGTGGAGG